>JAWZTD010000067.1:288332-299341 GCA_035221335.1 Echites panduratus
AACCGGCCAAGAACAATTCCTTATGATTTAAACTTCTAGTGATCCATACCTTACTGTGCTAAACGTCCCAACACATAGATCACATATTTAAATCAAATTAGACTTTACTGTATGAAAATAAAAACATGCATTAAAATAATTCAAACAACATCTCAATTAAAATAATAATTACAGACAATATATATTCTTTTTGGGCATAAATCCCAACATCTTCTTCACCGCTACCCTTTACCAAAATCGCAGAACTCGCTCCAGCATCATTGTATTCTTCTTTGAACATTCCTTGAATTTCAGAATCAGTAGATTCACTCAACGAAGAAGACATATTCAAACAACTTCGAAACAAAACACAATGATTGAAAAGATCAAAATACCTGCATTAAAACTCATAGTTAGGAATTTGAAGACAGTTCAAAAAACTCTTAAATGAAATAATGAAAAAGTTGAATCTTTATCTGTAAAGAGGCACTTTCTGCAAAGAAAAATCACACCTTGTTAAATAGAATCAGAAGCCCGATACTTCAAGCAAAAATTTCTACTGAAACAATGTAGAAATTGCTAAGAAATAGATGAAAACGAGATTTTTTCTCACGAAAAACTCAAGAACACTTGATAAACTTGAATTCAAAGCTTGATAAAAGAAAAGTAATCTTTTCTGTCAGTAAAATTAGCTTTTATATCTAATAATAAAATTTCAAAAAAGAGGGAGCAAATGTCCACCGTTAGATTATCTCTGTAGATATTAAAAAATAATAATGACTTGACACAGTTGTCAAAATCAAAAAAAATGACATTTTGATTATCCCAAAGCACCAAACACTATATATTCTTTTAATAATAAATAAATAAAAATTGTCATTTATATATGACTAACACACCTGAAAGATATGGATAATTTACCAGTTGGGATAATACAAAACTAAACAATCAATTATGCAATAAACAAAGGGTACAGGACATAATAATATCCAGAATCATAAAAAAAAACAAAACAAAAACCTTAAAATGCCTTTTTTATTTTTGAAAAGGCATGAATATGTATATAATGTATACATATTTTTTAGAAAAATTAAAATAATTCTTCTATTATAAAATAATTGTTGACTCAATTAATAATGCCTTTTTTCGAACCCATGACATCTTGGTCTAGTTGAAACCAACCAACCACTTGGACAACATCAATCTTGTGTTATTATGTGATAAATATATGTAAAAACTCTAAAAACTATTTTTTTAAAAAAAAATTATTTATTTCAAACATTCAAAATTAGTTTAAACAAATTTATTTATTTCAAACATTCAAAATTAGATAATCAATATTTAATTAAAATTTTCATTGTAATATAATTTTTGAATAATTATACTATCATATTAATATATTTCATGTAACAAATTAAGTGAAACTTATAATTAACTTAAATATTAATTCTTTTTAGTTTATTTCCTAAAAAATTATATATAAATGAGTATTTTCATACAAATTTAAAATTAATTTTCTATTTATATAAAAATTTTTACACTATATTTTCTAAAAATTAAAAAAAAAAAGAAAATTCAAAAACCCGGTCTGACTGGTCCGACCTTAACCCCTCTCTACCTATAAGATTTGATATCTGATCCGATTTTAAAAATATTGGTTTTTTCTTATAAATCGATATAAAGTTGTGTTAGTTTTTAGACTCAAAAGTCAAAGTAGACATGAAATGAAAAGTAAATGGCAAATGAGTAACCGTGACATGTTGAGAAAAAGTAGATTAGATTTAAAAAGAAATTATTCAAATGGCCAAACTTGAAAATGGCTAAACTTAGGGTATGTCGGGTTTGATTCCACGGGGATTGTTTGCAGAAAGTATTCGTTGTATCAATTAGGTAGAAAATAAAGCTTGCTCTTTTTCTTGATGCTGGTGACAATGCTCAGTGCAACAGTGTCAATGTCCCCTTCCTTCCACATACTAGCATTTACCTTTTGTTTGTTTGATGTTCATTGATCAGGGAAACACAGGGCGTGGATGTGTTATTAGTTCCCGGGAAGTAGCAGCCTGCGCAATGTTCAAGTACTTTATCATTCAATTCAATGGGCACATTTTACTAGCATAACTCTCGTTTACAAACCAGGCATCCTGGCTGGGATAGGCTACTTGTCTTCTTCAGACCAAATCATGTTACAGTTTCAGACTACAGAGACACCAAACTTAAATTTCTCCCAGTTTAACTAATATTTTCGCTTGTCTGCTAGGGCCTCTTGTTTCATTGTAACGTTTTTTCCCATTCAACTTCCACCGCTTTTTTTTTTTTTCACCATAGATTTTGGGATCATAAATATTGCAAGTTGATATCCATTTCTAAATAAAAACGTTTCTAAGAAATAAACATTTTTCTTACACATTCAACAGCTGAGTTGTTATTTTGTCTCAAACATTTTTCTTTCCTTTTTTTTTTTTTTCACTTCTTGGGGACAAGGTGTCTCTCAGTAACCATATGAGAAACCCATGTAGTTGTATCTGGATCGAATGTTATGATTGTTATAAATTGGATCCCCATAGTCAACGGCCTTTATCACCATTGCTTCTCTCCTTCCATCTTGTTCCTGTACCTGAACTGCCCCAAACACAATCTCATTTGTTTCACAGCTCTGCTCATAGTAAGTCTGAGGTCTAGCAGTTTGGTGCCTCTGATGATGTTGATGATGTTTCTGCACTTGTTGAGCATGGTGCTGTTGTGGTTGCTGTTGGACCTCACCATTCCATCCACCATAGAATGGATGATGGCTTTGCTTGTAATGACGGGACCGTTCCAAATCTTTGGTGCTCATAAATGGATATACTTTTCTTGGTGTCGGGTCTCTCGACTCTGCTGCAGGAGGTTCATCTTCATCTGGAATCACAAAACTTTCTTGCATGGGCCAAGAGTTTGCATGTTTGCTTGCCTGATGGTAATGCTGCTGCATATGGTGGTGAAAAGTTGGCTGCTGCTTCTTACGACCTGAGAACAACCCTCCAAAAAGTTCAACTACTGATGATCCTGTACTGGCAAAAAGCCTCCCCAATGAACCAAATAAGCTCTCTTCTGGATTCTCATATTCACCTTCTGGGGGAATTAAAGGAGGCCTGACTGATTTATGAGTCCTTTGATACAGTGGTGGCGGCATGCCTTTAGCAGGAGCTCTTGGATCCTGCGAATAGGAAGGAAATATTTAGGAAGAACATTAAACATTTTTAGGTGGAAATCAGCAATTCAACCATTTGATTTACGATATTAAAAACAGAACATAATGGTGAAGGAAGCAATTATAAGGGAATAATCCTTTCTTCGCTTTGGCAGCTACAAAAGGAATCAATTAGAGATTTTCAATCACCAAGAAGTCTACAAATGCACATAAAACTTTATATGGCTGCATCAATAAATTTTTTAACACTTGCATTTTTATAACCAGGAATGTTTTAAGTTTGCAAACATGTCACTTTTGAAGCAATGAATCGTCAACACCTGAGCTGTTTAGTAGTTAAATGAAATGTTCATGGGCAATGTCATATATTTCTGTCTCAAACTATGCATACACAAGGATGAAAAGGAAATCTGCTCTTATTAGAGACCAGAGGCACCAGAAAAAGTTAATGAAGGCCTTACACTGTCAGAAGAAAACATTGATGCAATTCTACGCTGTAATAAGGCCAACATGTAACCAAAGAAACAAGCAGAAACCAGTACAGCTGCACCTGCAGATGGTGGAATCAGCAACTCGTAAATATTAATGTCTATGATTGTCAAATAATGGTTATTAGACTAACAATTTTACCTAAACCCAAATTGTCATCATACTGATCATAGGAACAATCATCATCTTGGAGTTGGATCTCTCGAATTGCCTGGTTTCCTCTGTCAATGACCAAAAGGGAGCAACTACTACCAACATACACTACCTCAAAATCATCTGAAAACTTAGCATCTTCACTGGGGCCATCAACATGACTTCCTCCTCTGCTCCATTTCCCTCCTGCTATAGTCACAACCCCTGTACTTTTCAAAACAGCAACATTATTCAGTAATCACCTTTAATTCATTGATTCTGCAATTGAAAGTGTCATGAAATTCTTCAAGCTCCTACTGACAATGAGGAAAGGAGAGAATTTTGATTATTGAACTAGACAAGGGCATTCGTTTGTTTACCACTCTCACTTATTTTCCTTATTGCCATATTCATGGTATCTGCAATATAAATATTTCCTCTATCATCCACAGTAAGCCCTTTGGGATGATTCAACCTTGCTTCTCTTGGCTTGCCATCTATGTGCCCTGAGTACCCTTCAGTTGATCCAGTTACCAACTTTGGTCTGCTATCTGCAGTTCAACTATTCACTTTCAGCAAATAATATTCTAAAGAAAACCTAAATGTATCAATACAAGGTAGCAACAAATATTGACTTCTCACCAGTGACAAATATAAAGAAGAATAAAGATGAGGTACCAAAACCTTCCTAGAGGAAAAAGAAAAAGGAAAAGAAAGATCATCCAGAAGGATTGGGATTCTGATGTAATTGTAATCTTTTAGGAGAAGTGATGCAGCTGCAAAGACAAGAAAATAAAAATGATTCTGACAGGCAAACGGACATGACCTAAAAGACCTTTTGATTGGGAACCCGACTAGTTTTGTAATGCATCAAGACCTGCTAGGTCTATAAACTGAAGTCAATTAGACTCAACAAAAGTCAAACTTGTATTTCCTACAGTTTACGACATATGACTTGTCTTTAACGATAGCGATATGCTGATCACGACCTAGTCTCACTGAAAGACGAAGGTCGCTAGAGAGCTTTTGGTTTACTACTTGGAGACCAGAACAAGGTCGTGACAATTCCCTATAGAAACACGTATGAACATATAATACTTTCTAACAAGAAAACTCAATGAAATCAAGATAAAGATTGACAGGATATCCTCTCACAATCAAAATATAAGATAACCACACCTAGAAAAGGGATTTACTCTCCTTTTACACACGTTGATCACAGTAAATGGGAGGATCTCAGTAACAATTCAATTCATTTCTTTTTTTTTTCTGTCCAGAATTAAGGACGGATTTTCTCATCGAAATTATTCTTAGGACAACAGATTATTCCGGTGATCATTTATCTCTTTTCAGTTGTTATTGCGGGCACTATAACAATTGGGATGACCAGTAGACCAAATTCATTAGATTCCAAAAGCAACTTCAGCCCCAATTTCTACTTTAAAAAGGAGTAGGAAATGCAAAGCAACAGAAAAAAACAAGAAAAAGAAAATGAAAAATCTACTCCAAAGATAAAAAACTTGGAATTCAGAGCTGTCAGTTCAATGACACATGAGAAATCAAGGAAGTAGGATATCCTTTCCATTTTTTTTTCCCTGTTCTTGGGTAAAGTCCAAGAAGCTGGCCATCCCGAGCTGCACCTGCCAAGGATGTATCCCAACTTCGAATCTAGAGCTGCCGGTTCAAAGACAAATGAGAAATCAAGGAAGTAGGATATCCTTCAGCAGGACCAGATCACAAAACTACATTATTGGAAACAAAGATATTTCAGGCCTAAAGTTAGTATCATATATGACATTTTCATTCTTTTTGTTTAGTTAAAAATACGTATCTTGTACTTAACGAGATTAGCATAACCGACCAAGGACCATGATTTCTAAGTTTATTTTAGACTTGATACCTCATTGATTTGAGGAGATATTTAACTCTTAAAATTGAGGTGGGTAAGTATAACAGCTACTCAAATCAAGACACATAATCAAATTTTTTCCCTATCAGTAAGTTAACAGAAATCCAAGTTTGAGTTACCAGAACCATAACCGGGACTTTTGATTGGAACTTGCATGTATCACAAAATTTTGCATTTTAATTTCGAAAATGAAGAAGTCGCTCCTTACATTAGGGTTTTACTGGAACTGGAGAAGGAAAAAATTGTGCGTTTTGGGGGGGGGGGTTAAGAATATATTTTTTTTCCTAAACGTAGGGGAGGAATGGGAGATTATGAAAAGGAAAGAGTTGGAACGAATCTTAAGAAAAGAATAAAGCAGGTATTTTGTTCAGTAATTGAAATACTTAATAGTCTCGAAAGCAAACTAAAGTAAGCAAATCTCCCAAAAAACAGTCACTTCTAGAATAATCTCAAGACAATAACTATACAGTGCCTAAAAAGGTTGAGGCTTCTTGTAAACAAAAGGTTATCATGATGAATATTGGATATGCAGATTGCAAGAAAGAATTTAGCCAAAAAAATAAAATCTCAACTGGAAGGAGGAAACACGAAATTTGCAACCATTGACACATTGCAGAAGGAGGAAACTTTTGAAGAAAGGACACCGAACTAATGCTTGTAAAAACTGACGGATACGACAATAAAGATAACAGCTTTTAGGGGTAGAATTCGATATCTGGTGAAAAAAGAAAAATTAGACACAATTCATAACTCTGTTTTGAATGTGAAGCAACTCACATCGAGACAAAGGTGTTGAGATCTTGTAGACATTGCTGTTCGCAGAATCCAACACCAACAACTCCCCGGAAGGGGACACCTCTACGGAGTACGGTTCAATTCCATGCTTGCTTCCATCGAACACGGTCTCAACAGTATATCCACTCTCAAAT
The DNA here is from genome assembly GCA_035221335.1 of Echites panduratus. Taxonomy (NCBI): domain Eukaryota; kingdom Viridiplantae; phylum Streptophyta; class Magnoliopsida; order Gentianales; family Apocynaceae; genus Echites; species Echites panduratus. Next base: position 294,958 of record JAWZTD010000067.1, read on the forward strand.
TTCATCATAGAACGGCTTGAAATTGCTGGAACAAAAATGCAATTGAATCCCGTCAGTCGCAGAATTGCGGCATTGCAAACGACCTCGGTAGAAGTAAATTTTGAAATGTAAACCAAAGGAAGAACCTTCACCTGTTTTGCTAGTTGCTTTAAGCGAAGAAAACCATTTGAAGATAGCGGAGGCGAGATTCGTGACAACTCCCCCAACAATTCCTGGACATGCGCATAAGGAAAAGAAAGGAAAAAAAAGGGAATTTATTTTGTGCACAATGATACAAACAATTTCAATTCATACAGATGCCACTCGGAAAGAATCCGGAAAACATAGGATAAATAAGCGTGCACTCACTTGCAGCCGGTGTAGCTGAAGCTGATGAACACCCAGAAATTAGAAACGCCAAAGCTAGAAGTAAAATGACCCAAGGCTTTCCCATGATTCTTGTTCTCAGTGCTAAGGAACAGTTTAAACAAGGACATGTAAACACAGCATTTTCTTATATTTTCTCACCACCATGATAAATAAAGACAGTGAGACATCCCACAGAATGTTTCACTACTCCTTTTACATAGTAATCAGCAGAAATACTTTTTCTTGAGTAATGAATGAGAGAAGACAGGAGGTGGGGACAAAGTAACACAGTCAAAACAGAGGCTACAATTCACACAAATGAATGGGTGAGGGAACGGAACCTGAAAGAGACAAGAAAACAAAATGGAGGATTATGGAAGGTTTGGTAGTAGAGTAATAGAAAAGCGAGCTCTGTTCAAGAAAGGTTAAAAGGGAGGATATATAATAAATACTGTACAAAAGGGTGGATGCTGTGCAGTAGTAGTAAGTAAAGCATTAAAGAAGAAGAGGGAACCATATGTCCTATTTTTGTCTCCAAATGCAAAGGCATCTTTATTACTGCAGCTCTTCATTAGTCCTAAGAATGCCCAAATAAAAATGCTACTACAAGATCTTGTTTCGCATCACTCTTTTCCCTAATACTACAGAACATCAGTAACACCAACTGATGCACGCTAACTGTTTAAAATGCAAAGTCATCTCTATTACTGCAGCTCTTCATTAGTCCTAAGAATGCCCAAATAAAAATGCTACTACAAGGTCTTGATTCGCATTACTATTTTCCCTAATACTACAGAATATCAGTAACACCAATTACATAAAAAAATAAAAATAAAAAAAGAAAAAGAACATCAGAGATGCACGCTAACTGTTTACAATTTTGGCGCATTGAATTGATATCCTTGGGCCGACAAAAGGACGAACATAAGTCCAGATAGCTGTCCCGGCCTGAAAGTGGTTATATAAGGGTGAGAGCTCGGGGTGACTACAGTTCTGTAGTAGAAGGCGTGCTGGAGGAAAAGGAGGCGACAAGGTCAGGACTCAAAACTTGTGAATCGTCTGTTGGAGTATAGACTAGTAGAGTAGTATATATTTTTCTGTATATGGTTGATGTGAGCAATTTTGGCATTTCTTCGGGTTCATCTTCGTTTCAATCGCTTTGTGCACTGATCATGGCACGTGCACCCACAGGTACTTGGCCAAGTTTCATTTCTACCCCTTTCTTTATTTGTTTCCGCTTTTGGTTTCCTGCGGGGAAATTTGGAAAATCTTTATAGTGATCGCTATAAATATACTCGCTTCCTGAAGAATATAAGATTAAGACATTTTTAATAAATCATAAATCATTTATAATCAGGATATTTCTAACAAATTGTTTGTTATGATCAAACCCCCGACAATTTAAACAATAACAAAATAATATCAAACTATGTAAGGAAAATAACAACATAAAAGAGATTTAAGTGATTTAGTCAATTTGACCTACGTTCACATGTGAAGAGAAGAAAAATATTATTATTATAAAGAAAGATATAGGTATTAGAGAATTACTCCATAAACCCAAAAGGGAAAAAAAAACTCAAGAGTATATAATGGATCTCTTGGTTGGTACATTTTCATTAAAACCTCTTGATTCCTATTTATAGTACTTAAGGAAGGGAAAACTCTCTTCCTAGACCATCTAAGATCAAGACATTGCTAACAAATCCTAAACCATCTAGGATCAAGGCATTCTTAACAAATCTCCACCAGGCATTCGTAACAAATCTCTACCTTGACTTGCATCCTATATCATAAACGATAGATTTACTCCACCTTCTCCACAAAAACTTCAATGAGTTGAATCATAAACAACGAACACCGACTAAATCCAAACAATACATAAACTTGGACACTGAAAGAGTTTTTGTCAATATGTATCTAGCACCACCCTCAGACGAGGTACGAGAAGGCCACCAGAGGTCTGAATGAATATAATCCAAATTACCTTCCACCATACACAATGTATACAAACTTTACTTCAAATAGAGTCTATTCTCTACTTATTTCTTCATATACAGCATCTTCAATTTTTTCCACATGCCTTTAGTTGTGGTCTCTGTAGCAACCTCCTGAAGAACCTCATCAAACAGCTTTAGAATGATGCCTGACCTAGTCTTTTTGTCTAAACCATCAAACTCTTCAATTGACATAATCTCTGCCTTTTTTTTCTTGCCTTGCAGTGCCACGTCTACATCATCGTGGATCAGAATGGCATTCATCTTGAGCTGCCACATGCCAAAGTTGACATTCTGATTTAATTTCTCTACATACTTTTTTGTTATCATCATATCTGCTGCCAGAACTTTTCTTGGGTTTGGCTCTGATACCATTTTGTTAGGATCAATCTTGGGAATTTAGACAATAACAAAATAATAACAAACTATGTAAAGAACATAAAAACAACACAAAAGAGATTTACTTGGTTCTGTAAATTTGACCTACTTCCACAGGTGAAGAGGAGCAAAGTATTATTACTATGAAGAAGGATATTTGTCTTGGAGAATTAAACCATAAACCCAAAAGGGGAAGAGAGAACCCAAGAGTATGCAATGGATCTCTTGGTTGGTACATCTTAATTAAAAACTCTAGACTCCTATTTATAGTACTCAAGGAAGGTAAAACTCTCTTTCTAAACAATCCAGGATCAAGGCATTACTAACATCTAGAGATGGGCAATTTATAAGTTCTCCTTCTCACCCATGAGGCAAACCCTGCAATGCCAAGTGATTTTGGTTTAGCATCAAGTCTAGTTGACTTACTTAGAAATTGAGATGATCCTAGTGATTAATCTGCAAGAAAGGTTAGAGGAGTTTGAGAGATGTGTCAAACTCCCTCCGATACTTTAATTAGATGGGGAGTCCCATTGGGAACACCGTAATGGGTGGAGTGGCGAGCGGGAGATCAGAAGTCCTAAGTTCGAATCTCACAAGCACCCTCTTGGATTGAGCAGAGAGCGCCTCTATGGACAGCCACGCAAGCTAAAAACAATCTAATTAAAAAAAATAGATGAGGGATAAAAATGATAACTAATTAAATTGACTAAGCTGTGTGCATACCTAGAAAAAATGTGTTAAGGGTCTCTTTATAATGACATCCCAAAGGTCATATCAAAGATATCTTAAAGTAAAGTAAGATATACATTTTTAAAGTTCTTTATTATCCTATACTTTAAAAGAGACTGTGTTTGATGAATAGTGTTACCTTAATTGTATATGTGAAATGATGGATATTATATATCATTGTGAAGCTCTATAAACGTACAATACATTTATAGAATATTTGTTTTGCACTAGACATGATGATGTGGTAAAGTTGGTGTATATACATAGTGTATATACCATATGTCCTTCCGTTTTATTAAAAAATTGGAACAAATTTAATATAAGTATACGATGAGTATACCACTTGCCCTTTCTTTAAAAAAATTCAAGTTGCAATGAAATTGGAGTATGATCGATCATACTTCACCAGTGTATATTATCATCAAGCAATACAGGTACACACACTATGTTTTTTGATCTATGATCGAGCTAAGATTGTTGTTAGCCAATCGTCAACATGTGACATGATAGGCCACATCACTTCATTGTCAGAATCGGTAAAGTATGTTAGTGAGTTCTTGACACTTGTCATAATAGAACAATCGTATTTCAATTTCGTTTTAGACTGTTCATATTCCCTAGATATATAAATAACCAACAATAAGAATTCTTTACTTTTCCTTTTTTACTGCTGACAAAACTCTCCATCATCAATTTCCTAAAATTTGGTCACAATTACACTAGAAGAAGAATGGTCAGGGTTAGAATTAGGAATAAAAATCTCTTTGCCTTCAATGAAAACATTTTCATTCTCCTTTTAATTTTCTTTAATCTTATGTTTTTTTTCAAGCTCAATCTCTTTTATCTCAATGACTCTCTTTTCTTTTTCTTGCTCATATTTCCTCTCATTTTCTTGTTTCTCAAGCTCTCTTTCTTTTTCAAGCTCATTCTTT
>JAWZTD010000068.1:0-11333 GCA_035221335.1 Echites panduratus
AAGATTAATTATATTTGGACTTGGACTAAAAATAAATAAATGGGTTTCTTACAATGGATTAATTTTGGCCCATAGTAACCAATGCACTAATTAGGTTTTTCTAGGATGTCTATAAATATCCTATTATAAATAGCAATTAGGGTTGTTCAAGTATTTTGGTCGATGAAACCATAGTCTCCTCTCTCAAAAGACAATATATTTCTTCTTCTCCATTCCTAGTTTTGTTCACCCAAAACTTTGATCTTAAGAAATAGATTGGAAGATCTTAAGCATTATAGGTTGCTATCCAAATACAAAGGATGTAAAGACTGACCTACAATCTTCTATCTAAAGGTATCATTTCTCTTTTGTGTGCAAATTTTTTTTAAAATATGGTTTTAGATCTAGTTTTCTTTATAGATTCCAGATCTATCTCTACAGTAGGAACCAAGAAATTACAAACAATCATTCGTTGTGGAGAAACAAAAAATTCAAGTTAAAATTAGATTACTCTGCTAGGCTAGAGGATTCGAGCAAACCGAAGGTTTTGACTAGGCAGGAACCAACAAATCACAAGCAATGATCATTCGTTGTGGATCAACAAAAACTTCAAGTTAAACTTGAAAAGCTCGACTAGGCCAAAGTATTTAGCTAGACAAGAGGATGCGATCAAATTGCAAACTGGGCAGAACTACATGCAAAAGGACTCTGCCAGGATAGAGGATTCACTAAGCAAGAGGATTTGATTATTCCAAGGATGGAGGAAGTCATTTGGAAAATCTAGTAACATAGGGAATCCAACGAGAAAAAAGTTATGTTTCATCTCACGGGTTACCAACGAGATGTATCAATGGGCTACTGAACGGGTAATATAAATTTGGACCCATTAATGGGAGGTCTAGTAGTGTTAACAATGACAAAGACAAGAACCCAGATGACTAACATAACCAAAGAGCCCGTCTAGTAGTGCTTCAGGAACAATGAAGATGAACCATCTTTAATCCCGCTAGATAGGGAAAAAATATCCCGCAAGATAGGAAAATTTCCTAAAAGCCCCTGGGGAGATAAGAAACTTGCCAAGTCGTGAAGCTCGCTAGTCAAAGGCAGAGAGATATGGGCTAATGCAACGAGGTTGGTTGGATCACAACAAAGAAAATTTTTCTGGTCGAAACTCATCACCACCAAACACTTCATAGCCGAACCACATAAAAAAGCACTCATTTGGGTCAAAGGTTATGGCTATGCTAGAGGTTTCGATCAACCGACATATTGGGCAAAACCGTATACAAAAGGATTCAGCCAGGGCTAGGATCGAAGGAGATACGTTACATTTCCTTCGGTTAAGACATTAAGTGCAAGGAGGATTCAGACAAGGTAAGGATTCGGCCTACTCATTAAATGCAAGTGTGTACAAAGGACGATTTGGTTGTCGACAAGATCAAAACAACCACCCTATTTACTTGAAACAATCAGGTACCGACCCAGCCAATATTGAAAAGACAGTACTAACTCTGGGGACTACTTGTGAACACTACACTCCCCTAATAACATAAATGCCCCCAATAGATTAAAAATAGAGAACCCCTGCCATGAACCAGGTAAGTCATCTTCTTCGTGATCCATTCTTACTCTGAAATGTCATTAAGCTTTCATTCTTGCAAAACTCTTATAGCTTGACTGCTGGGGCATTTTTTTGGAGAGAGACTCCTGAGTTTTTATTTTGCAAGTTAGGAATACTCACTCTCAACATCCATTTGCAGCCCAATTGGATCTCTAAAATTCCTTTTATCATCAGGATATATCAATTTTGGTTTTTTGTAATTCACGGTAGATCTATCTCTGCGATCAAAATTGTGTCTCTTTCTTTTCCAAACTCAAATAAATTATTTGGAAGTGTTAATTTTTATTTGTTCCCTGCATCTATCATCTGGAGATTATATGTCATCTTACCATTGTAACCAATGGTGCCTAAATTTGATTACAGTGGAAGATGTTAAATCCACCCAGATTAATTGGACACTAAATTACCCTTTGTTTGGTTGGACAAAAACGGGGGTCGGATGAATATTTTTGAAATTTAATGATTCTTTGGTGCGTTTTCCTTCTGAGCTTTTGTCGGCCTAAAATCACTTGGTTTTGGAAAAGTCTAAATCGATTTTTCCGTCTATGTGTTTTCTGTATATGTTTGCATTTGAGCATTGTGCAGAAAAATTCTAACAAAAATGAGAACAGAAAAAATTACTTTTTATTTTCTTTTTCTTTCGTTCATACATTTTTTATTTTCTTTTTCTTTCTTTCATACATTATATTAATTTTATAATATTTTCATTTTGATCTATTGTAAAATTTGGATTTCAAATTAATGACTTCTCAATCATAAGTTACATAGACTTCCCAATCAAACAAGCTTTGATTATCTAATTCATTCATCCTTCTGTTACTATTTATAAGCCACATTGATTATCATTTTGTAAAAATGATAGATAATATATTTTTTTTCTTAAAATGCTTTTCTTTATAATTCTAATCAAAGTAACAAGGGAAAAGAAAGAAACAGGGATAATATAATAAAAAATTAATAAAATACCTAATAAATTAATAAAAATAATTTATATTTAATTTTTAAAAAAATTTAGCTGAAATGAGAGGAAGTTCTTTTTAAAATATTTATTTTTACCGAGCATTCTTTCGTTGTCATCGGTGGTTTGCAGTAGCCCAAATGTTGGAAGAAGTTATCTTTGATATGGATTAGAAGATGGGCTTTTAATTCGTCCAAAATAATGAAGTTCAAGAGGGGTCCAGCCCAAAAAGAAAAAAACAAATCTCTAGACGTAGTAGCCTATACCTATCTATCTTATCCAGACTGAGAGGTTGACCTTGGGCAAAATCGTCTTCGAATCTGGTCTATTCTCCAATCCCACAGAACTTAAGAACCCAACCTTATCCCTCTCTTCGATCTGCATCATAACATCCATCCATTTTTTGCCTTCATTTCTGCGATTCTCTTCAAATCAATTTTTCAACGTGTAATGTCACTATTCTTTTGCTAATAATAGAATTGCCAATCATTTCAATGGCGGCATCCATTGTTTCTTGCCATCAACCTTTTTTTGTACTGAGTCATAAGCTCTCTAACCCTCTGCTATCCTCAAATAACAATCTACTTGCGCGTTCAGTAAGTAGTCCTCGCTATCCAGTAAGACCGTCGTGTTCTTTGCAAGAGCCATCACTCCCACTTCAGTCTCAAGATAAGCAGGCAAGCTCGCAAATCAATCACACAAGTTTTTAGGAAATACATTTTGTTTGATTTTATATGTATTTATGTTCATCCATTAAACGTCCTTTGATTATTTGAAGAATTTTGGTGTAAAATTTTAAATTTCGGGGAATTCGTATACTTGTGCTTGAAATCTTAATGATTTTTACTGTTTTCAGCCAAAATGTGGGTTCGTTTCTCTAAAACGATGTGCAATTTCGCTAGCATTAGCAGTGGGATTGGTAACTGGAACGTCGGCTGTGGGATGGCCTGGCCATGCCAATGCGGCCAATTCGGTATATCCAGATGTCTCGGTGTTGATATCTGGGCCGCCAATTAAAGACCCAGGGGCGCTCTTGAGGTATGCTTTGCCAATTGATAATAAGGCTATTAGGGAAGTTCAGAAACCACTTGAAGACATTTCTGAGAGTCTCAAGGTTGCTGGTGTCAAGGCTTTGGATTCTGTTGAAAGAGTGAGAAACCAATTCCTTTTCCTTCTCTCAAATTTCCCACTCTGAACTTTAAAGGAAAAAGGGATTGAAATTCCTTTCTCTTGATGTCATTTTTTTCCTTTTTGTAGAATGTTCGACAAGCATCTCGAGCTTTGAAGCAGGGAAGGACTCTAATTGTTTCAGGATTAGCAAAATCGAAGGTGGACCACGGGATTGAATTGCTCAACAAACTGGAAACCGGGATTGACGAACTTCAACAAATTGTTGAGGATAGAAATCGAGATGCAGTTGCCCCTAAACAGAAGGAGCTGCTTAACTATGTAGGAGGGTAAGTATGGACAAAATATGATCCTCTAGCTCTCTTAATGCGCCTTGGCAAACATTGGTTCCCATAAACTTTTAAGGAAGGACATAATTTCCTTGCACAAAGTATAACAAGACTTTCCAAAGTGACCTACTTGTTACTAACTACTTCCTTTTTTTCTTTTTTACATTCATTAATGATTATTCTCTAATGAGGTGAATTCTTTACTGCATGTATTGATGTGCTTATCCAAGTCTGGTTTGGAGATTTGGTCTGAACTGGCAGTAAATTAGATATTATACACAAAAAAAAAAAGAATGGCTCATACTGGAGGTTGTTTCTTCCCTCAAATAAGATGGATTAGATTTGTCATACTAGGGACTGTCAAGATAAGTATCTTGTGTTTTTGGGATATCCTGTACAATGAAGACTCAGAGGCTCACAGTGTCTATAAAACTCTGTTGACACCTACAAGGAACAAGTCTCCTTCTTTTTGGTTCAACAGGATTTATGGCTTAGGAAAGATGATAATGTGGGGATGTGCTAAGTGTTAATCTACTCATATACTTGGTTGTAGTGAATTAAAAAGCTTCAATTGAACTCTATTCTGGACTTGAAGATTGGGTGGGACTTGTAGAAGTCAATCATCGTAAATACCCTGTTCTCATTTAAGCCCTTGTCATTGACTGCAGCTGAGATCTTCCTGGGGCATTGGGTTTCTGCAGTGTTGAAGAAGACATGGTGGATGGCTTCCCATATGAAGTGCCTGAAGAATATCAAAATATGCCTTTACTTAAGGGAAGAGCAACAGTGGATATGAAGATCAAAGTAAAAGACAATCCCAACTTGGATGAATGTGTGTTTCGTATTGTTCTGGATGGTTACAATGCCCCAGTGACTGCTGGAAATTTTGTAGACTTGGTGCAGAGGCGATTTTATGATGGAATGGAGATTCAAAGAGGTACAATCACATTAAGATACACAGACCATTGATTTTCTGTTCAATATCACTTCTTCAAGGGCATGGCAGGCATAGTTTTCTCACCATAATAAACAAAAGATCAATGAATCTTCAGGCTGTATTCATTTTTCTATGCATGTAGTCTCGATACTAATGTGCATCTGGTGGACACTTGGCAGCGGATGGATTTGTAGTCCAAACAGGAGATCCAGAAGGTCCTGCTGAGGGTTTTATTGACCCAAGCACGGAAAAGATTCGTACAATACCTCTTGAAATCATGGTTAAAGGAGAAAAGGCACCTTTCTATGGAACTACTTTGGAAGTGAGTTATGAACAGTTATCATCATTTCTTGCCAAGGAAAAAAACTGTGAAAAATTTCATCGAACAAACATTAGACAATTTGGAGAAACATTTGAGTTGATATTCTTTTTCAGCTGTTACATACATTTGTCTTTACTAAATTACGCTAGAAGAAATTGATATTATGCTCTGTCATTGATCAGGAGCTGGGTCTCTACAAGGCTCAAACAAGACTTCCTTTTAATGCATTTGGAACTATGGCCATGGCCAGAGAAGTGAGAATATTCAATCACAAAGTCAAGTTTTATCTAGATGCCTGAGAATCTGATCTGATACTAATACTATAATTTTGAATGATGATAGGAGTTCGAGAATAATTCTGCATCAAGCCAAGTATTTTGGTTGTTGAAAGAAAGTGAACTAACCCCAAGCAATGCCAACATTCTGGATGGTCGTTATGCCGTTTTTGGTTATGTGACTGTAAATGAGGATTATTTAGCTGATCTCAAAGTTGGAGATACTATAGAGTCAATTCAAGTCGTAACCGGCCTGGATAATCTTGTGAATCCCAGCTACAAAATTGCTGGTTAGAATGTTCCCTGCATAGTGTTGCAGGAGATTAACTCAGGTCCAATCCGTTCAGTCTCTTTGGAATTCGATAATTTTGCTGTATTCTTTTATAATACTTAGGATTTTTATCTAGGTTGCCATTGATTTCTTTCACTCTCGCTGAAATTATTAGTAATAAAGCTATTGTGAAATTTGGAATGCCAAAGCTTCTTCGGCACATTCTGGATTATTTTATAGTTTTGTTCACTCATTTCTGGGAAATTCTCTCATTTGTGGTACCCTGCAAAATTTTTGGTGCAAAAAAAAAAAAAAAAGGGGAAATTGAAGAAATTAAAAATGTATGAAATTTTATGGACTTGTACTGGAAGGATTTTATTCATGGGAAAGCAGCAGGATTTTTTGATGGATGAGTTTATCATTGGTGTCTCGTTGATGCCTTCTGATAGATTCTGTCTCATAGAAACCACTGTGTCATATATTTACCTCGGAATTGGTTCTTATATTACCTGTAAAGCCAATTACATACGGAAAAACCCCAGCATGAGTAATCCCTCAACGTTTCCTCTGCTTACAGACATGTATGTTTCCTCTGCTTCTGCTGAAGCTACAAACTGGATTATATGCAGACCAGACCTCTGAAGTATAGTTCTCGGCTTTCAGACCTTTAATTTATCACTGGAAATACACACCTCTCAGGGTCCCCTGTATTTGCGAAAGCAGAGGCAACCTTGAGATTGATCAAGAGGAATCATTCCCCCACCCTTGGATGTGTCGATTGCCTCTAGCATAGACAACGCCTCATTCATCTCAGGTCTCCTGTCAGGGTTGGCATCCCAACATCGCTTCATAACATTTGCCAAAGAGCTTGGACAACAGCGAGGTATCTCTGGCCTTAGATTCTGTTGTTCCATAAAAGGAGTTTCAGTTCTCAGTATTGGGACGAATTTTCTTTAAGCAAATGTCTGTATCTTCAAGGTACTCTATTATCAATTTTTTCATCTCTACTCACAGAACAGAACTTTGCTACACAACAATGATGACAACATATATATATATATATATATATATGGAGAAAAAGGTCTACCTGCCGGACAACAGCCGAAGTAACTTCGGAGAAACTAAGGTCTGGATAAGGCATGTCACAGCAGTATATCTCCCAGAGACAAATTCCAAAACTATATACATCACATTTCCTGTTATATGCATTGCCATTGAGAACCTGATATAAGAAAAAACTGGATCAGTTGAGAAATATTTTATGGCTTCCCTGAATAAACGAGACTACGAAACAAATTCAGTAAATGGAATACCTCGGGTGCCATATATCCAAGGGTTCCTGTTTCGCCAGTCATGTCATTAGGATTTGACGCCTCAACACGTGCAACCCCAAAGTCAGCTATCTTTACAGTACGAGACTTGTCAAGTAGCATGTTTTCTGTTTTCACATCTCTATGGACGATCTTTTTCGAGTGAAGATAGCCCAATCTGTAAAAAGAAATAAGAGCTTGCTTGAGTTCAGTTCCAACTCGAGTACTCCACTGAACACTCGTAAGAAAATCAATGTATGTGGCAAGCAAGCAAACCATTTAAAAAATTCAGCAGAAGCTGGATGATATATCCAATAATACATTATCAAAAGAAAACTGTCATAAGATAACATTGAGAGAAGAAAATTTTGTTTCACCCTCGCGCAAGATCCAACGCTAGTTGGATGACAACTTTGAAAGCTAGCTTTCTTCTGCGGTTCTTTATGAGGAAAGATTTCAGGGTTCCACCAGGAAGATATTCGACAACCACACAACACAAGTTGAGTGGCATACCAATATGACCGGTATCTGTCTGGATGTTTAGCTCTGATGTGCCCATTGTAGCTCCTATGAACTGCCAGTCAAAACTTGGGATGACGAAAATGTTGTTGATGGCTATACTTTGATTTGATCTAGCTAGGACAAATATCTAAAATGGAAAGTCGAAGTCGAATGACAATTGCAAAAATGAAGCAGTTACCTTTGTAACATTAGGGTGATCAAGCTTGTACCAGACGGAAACTTCTTGAGCGAAGGCTGCCCTAAGTGAAGCAATTTCAGCCTCACTCCTATGACCATCTTCTCCCCAATCGAGTAGTTTCACTAAGGGAAAAAAAAAACAACAACAAAACAGGTAAAACATTTAAGCAAAAAAAATTCCAGCCATGCACAGAAACTAATGAAGTTCAGAGCGAAAGCACCAGTACTCAATTGCAGTATGCCCCTCCCTTCTGTAGAGTATTACTATGTATTTTCCAGTTGTTGATAGTATTATAGGTGATATCTATCTCTGGTATAATTTTGTTCTGATCATTTGACACAACGCAGCCAAAACCCGTGACTTGAAATACAGTGCACGAGAACAGAACAGAAGCGAAAAAAGTGTTTTTTCTTGTAACGGTTACACGAGGAGTAATTCAGCTCAATCTTCGGGACTCTAATGAGACTCGTTGGCATCTTCAATTTGTTGTTATGCAGAACCACAAACACTACCTACCATATCCAACTTAAAGAATGCTGTCTAATGTAAATGGTAAAGTGAGACAGCTAGCTAGCAAGAATATAATATAAAGTCAAAAGAAAGGTCATACGATCGAGATGAAAAGCAATTTACGCAACGACGTAGATGATAACGATCAGTAAAATTGTTTACAGAAAACAAAGCTCTAACAAATGGGTATATAGTTTCCTTTAAAAAAAGAAAAGGTAGAAGGAAAAAGGAAAAGTAAAAAAGCGGACCTGCCACATCTTGGCTATCATAGATGCCTCGATGAACGGTGCCAAAGGTGCCGCGAGCAATGACAGCTTTAATGGTGAGTTTAGAGGGATCGATTTCCCAGTCGTACCTGATGGGTATATTCCTATACCTGCCATCGTCATGGTCTTCTTCTTTCCCTGTTGTCTCATGGTTTCTTTGCTTCTGATTATCATTGTTCTTCTGCTGGTTCTCCATGGTCCATGCCCTGCTGAGATGCCTCTGTAGCTGCTCGTCAATGCTCTTCAGATCTATCTGGTCCGCTCTAACAAACCCCAGGCCTTCTCCACAACCACTCATCTTCACTTCAGAGAAGAAATTTCTCTCCCGGCAGCCCAGACCCAAAATTAATCTCTCCTCATATATGCTTTAAGAGACCTCAGGGGAAACAAAAGAAAACCTGAGTTACTAATGCTGATACAGAAGAACAGAGGAGGTGGAGAAAGAAGGTGAAAATAAATGGGACCAACCGCCGAGAATGAGAAGGCTCAGTTAATGGGACTCAACCATAGCCAAAGGAGGAGTTTCTTTCTTTAGTTGGAGAATAGCATTTGGAATGGAAGCACTGGTCCTCAATCTCTGCTTGGACTTTCACCACTCTAGTTTATAAAAGTCCGGTGTGGTCTGGTCTGGTCAGGGGCACTAGTTTTCTCATTTCTAGTTCTGATGGGCCACACGGGCGAAGCAGCTCCTCCTTTTTTTTCTTAATTAATTAAGGAAAAAGAAATTCAACGTCAGTGTCCTTTTTCAATTCCGGTTTCGGTTAGTTGTATAAAATGAATTCTAAAAACTCATTTAATTTTCTAAGTTTTTGGAATTCGTATATTTTAATTTTTTTTTATCAATTTAATATCTTAAGATTTTATGAACGATCAATCTAGTACTTTTCGTCAACTTTTAATGGAAGAAAGTTAAAATTGAGGTTTTCTTTTCCTTTTACATATTTTTATCTTTTCCTTTTACACTAATGTTAATAAATATGATGAATTACTCATTTAGTATCAAAAGTTTTTTGAATTTGTAGATTCTCAAATTATTATTTTTAATCAATTTAATACCTAAACATTTTACGTGCTACCAATTTCTTACCTCCCATCAATTCCTTAAGAAAGAGAGTTAAATTTAGAGCTATTTTTGTCTTTTCCTTAAATGATCCCAGATTTCTCACCTGTTTCAATGTCTGTCGGTTTTATTCCGTCTGGCTCCATCAATGCTCTGGTTCCATCTCGATGCGCTCTGTTTGGCATTTCATCAAACACTTGATTTTCAATTTTGTTTAACAGTTAAATCTATATTCAGGGAGACATCTTGGACACTTGAGTTTTTTTTTGGATTACTAGGTAAAAAATTAACAACTCTTAAATTTTCTGTGAAAATACTAATGAAATCATACACTAGCTCCTCTTCTTGGCTTAAAGATACCATTCCTGCGACTTTACCAAACCTGATAAAGTGGGTTGATTTTGATCTGCGAGAGAGGCACTGCCAAAACCCATGACATATCAACGAAGAGCAAGAGGTTTTCTGTCAAGCTAATTATGTTTGACTTGCTGCTGCTCAGGTTACTAAAAGCCAAAACTTGAGAATCCCCGTTTCATTGAGCAAAGTAGTAATACTGAAGGAACAAAGGTAGTTTCTAGAATAAAAAGAAACTGATTATTTATAAAAACGTTGGAAGAAAAAAAATAGAAAAGAAACAGAAGAAAGTTTTCATCTTGAACATTGAAATGTGTGAGAAACCAAAAATCATTTAAGGAAAAGACAAAAATAGCCAATAATTTTAACTCTCTTCCTTTAGGGATTGACGGGAGGTACGAAATTGGTAACACGTAAAATGTTTAGGTATTAAATTGCTTGAAAGAAAAACATAGTTTGAGAATCTGCAAATTCAAAAAACTTTAGGTACTACATGGGTAATTCACCATATTTTATTACCATTGGTGTAGAAGGAAAAGACACAAATAACCCAAATTTTAACTCTTCTGTTGGGAGCTGATGAAAATTACTAAATTGGTAGCCCGTAAAATCTTAAGGAATGAAATTGGTAAAAGAAAAAAGTTTGAAAATCTATAAATTCCAAAAACTTTGGGTACTAAATGGGTAATGCACCCTAAACAAATTGATAAAATAACGAAGTGAGTGTACCATTTTTTTTTAAAAAAAATCTTGTTAAATCTTTGACAATATTTATTAACTAAATTTATAAAATAGAAGTAAAAAAATGGTATAATACTTGATGGAGCTCAAAATAGACCTCCAAGTCACCCCGTTGTAATGGCACCTGCAAAACAAC
Organism: Echites panduratus; assembly: GCA_035221335.1. Classification (NCBI taxonomy): domain Eukaryota; kingdom Viridiplantae; phylum Streptophyta; class Magnoliopsida; order Gentianales; family Apocynaceae; genus Echites; species Echites panduratus. Next base: position 10,898 of record JAWZTD010000068.1, read on the forward strand.
CGAGATCACCGGAGTGGGTTGTTATCTTGAGGATAACATTGACGATAAAGTGAATTTAGAATTCTAGAGTGCATAGAATTAATCGAATTGAAGTGAATTTCTTCAATATGATCATTGTGTGCAAAAGGAGACCTGATCCCCTTTTTCAGGTGTAATTACCTTATTTGAGTTAATCTCAATCTTGTGTAATTTGGTTTGATTGGGAGAGTATATACCCATTAGAAAGTGGTATATTCATTCACGTTTCTATAGAGAGTCATTGTGACCTTAGACTAGCCTTCAAATAATATCCAAGAGCTCTTAAAAGCTATCTAGCGATGATAGAGATCAAGGAGCTTTGATTGAAACAACTCGGAAAGATGCTTACAAAGATAAAGTTTATTTTTCAAGACTTGAAGATTTTGAGGACAAATCGTTGAGGAGAAGGGGAATGATG
>JAWZTD010000070.1:15429-26550 GCA_035221335.1 Echites panduratus
CAAGCCAAGGGCAATTCTTTTACTTTATTTAAACTGTATGTTACGATGACAAAATTCGCCTCAAAAAACAAACAAGTCTTCTCTCCTATCTTTCTAATCTAGCCAGGAATTACACCCGTGTCTTGTTATTAACATCACATGTTGAAACGCAGAATTCTTGCACCTTGAGACTGGTGTAGATGAGTGAAGAGTACTGTCAAGTAACTGTGTTGACTTTGTGTGTTCAGTCTACATAGTGTGCTTCCTTCATGCACAAGAGACACAGAGAGAGAGAGAGAGCTCCCCATTGCCATGCATAAGATAAAGGTGATGTGAGTTCGTGACTGTCAGGAAAACATGTGAATTTGAGCTCGTGAATACCAAAAATGCTGTGAGGTGCTTCTTTTATAGCTCCTGCCCAATTGATACTCAGAAATTTGTCTGTTTGGAGATAGCACAGATTTCAGAGCATCATCATATGTTTTTGGCTCCTTGTTTTAATGCTAATGGCCGAAACATTAGATTCGAAAAATAGATTATATTCTTTATAATTTTTGCAAAGCTAAGGAATGATGGTTCTTACAAAAGAACTAACAACTACAATTACAAATATGTGAATTTTTAACGGTCATGTGGGCTTTCAAAATTTCTCCAAAACGTGAAGGCATTTATTTAAACCAGACGATCGATTGTCTCACTATATATATGGTATCCCGCGCCTTCTGCTGCAATGTTGCAGTCTCACTTCCAACCTTTCTCATCTTTTGAACAACAAATATGGAGAATAGCGGTAGGAAAAGCCCACTAAAACCATGGAAGAAAGGCCCCGCAAGAGGAAAAGGGGGCCCTCAGAATGCTATGTGCGAATATCGAGGAGTTCGACAAAGAACCTGGGGTAAATGGGTGGCAGAAATCAGAGAGCCCAAGAAGAGGACAAGACTCTGGTTAGGATCCTTTGCCACTGCTGAGGAGGCTGCAATGGCATATGATGAAGCTGCAAGAAGATTGTATGGGCCAGATGCTTACCTTAATCTACCCCACATGAGGTGCAACTTCAATCCTTTGAACAAATCACAGAAGTTCAAGTGGTTTTCTTCCAACAGCTTCATTTCAGTGATACCTACTAGCGGTTTGCTAAATATAAATGCCCAACCCAGTGTACATGTCATTCATCAAAAACTCCAAGAACTCAAGAAAACGGGATTGTTCTCCCAAACTTCGACATCAAGCTCATCATCCAACCCCATAAGTGACCTAGGCAATTTTGGCAATGGGGCCCATGAAGAGAGTCTCGATGCGATGGATAAACAAATAGAACATCTACCACAAAACAACACATTACTAAACCAAGAGAAACCTCAGATTGACCTGAATGAATTCATTCAGCAGCTAGGAGTAGTGAAAAAGGAGGAGAAGACAGATGCATTGGAAATCTCCTCTATGACCATGATGGACAAAGATGTACCAGTGCCAGATGATGGGCTTCCAGCCTTTCCAGATAGTTTCTTTGGCTGGGATGCACCAAGTGAAATACCCGGAATAGAATACCATCAGGGAGCAGAGACCAGCAACATCCATATTTATAATGTCACGGAAGACCTGGCATTTCCCACATCAATCTGGAACTTCTAAAGGAATGGGTGACTAATGTAGTAGGCTCATAGAGAAGAAATATACCAGACACTGCCTATACAGAGGACAAGGGAACCCCATTTTTTTAAGCTATGCTTTGTAGTGCCCTCTGGGTAAGTATTCCACGATGCTGCAACAAAATGGTTGGTTTCTACTGTTCCCATGCATGTGTGTGTGTGTGTGTGTGAGAGAGAGAGAGAGAGAGAGAGATTATTCAGTTTCGATCAGAAGATAAACTTCCTACCTATAGCTCACAGTGTAAATTGTTTAGAAGATAAGGCCCGATCATTGAGTGCCATTCATGCATGCTTATAGTATACTTACCATGAGAGGTACCATATCTCTTACTTTTGTTGCTAAGAACTTTCAATCTCATAGTTCTTTTCATGTTTTTCTTTCATCTTGTAAATTATTCATGGCAATGTAGAGGTAAAAAGAGGAAAAGAAAGGATGACAAAAGTAATCAGGTTTTGAAAGCTTTCATTGAAGATGGAAAATACATGTATATGGTTGAGACTCAAATAAAAGTGCCCCACAGACTAGGAGATTATATTCACCCATGTGCCAGAATCTAAGCTGCAGCCAACAAAAGCCCTGAGTTGTCGGCAATAACACAGAAACTTACCTGGCTTTCTCAATAAGTATGATGTTTCTCTTATTGGTATAAAAGATGGCTTCACAGCTTTCCAACATTCACTCATCATAAGGAAATACAGAAACCCCATCTATCAGATTTTCAATCTATAGAAATCACCTTCTAGAGAAGTCAATTGTAACTCGAGAACACTCTAATGACAGTGCTCAATGAGTGATTTACACGTACAGGGACAGGATAAAAGTACAAACATAACGTCAACCGTAAAGTTGCTTCCTTTCAGTTGCTGGAGGACATCGTAGCCAGTAGTGGATGGTTCTCTTCAAAAACCACACTAACATGCAGAGCAGTCAAACAATGTTGCATCAAAATTTGCAAACTTGTGATTCTTCATGGATGTCTTTTACTTATTTATTCATTTCCATACTCTGAACCACTCAAATATTCACCATGTTCTTCAAAGTACTCAATCATGCGTTTCAAAAATCTATCACTGGTCACAGTCTCAGTGTCACAAACTAGGCAGCACTGTCTCCTTGCACGTGTCACGGCAACGTTCATTCTCCTCCGATCACTCAAAAATCCCACCTAATGATATTCCTTTATTAGAATCTTTACGTGAATGGAAAATATTTGGCTACACAAAGAAATGCCCAATAAAAGCACCAATGACAATAAGAACACCTCTTTCTTTGAATTTGACCGGACCATTGAGATGATAATAGCTTCCTTCTCTCGACCCTGGAAGCCATCAACTGTAGATATCTCCACACCTGTTAGTTTGTCATCATTGCTCCTCAATGTCTTCAAAAAGACAACCTATAACCATACATTCATCTTAGGACCTCGTAAATCTGTTGCAATTGATGCCTCATGGTTTTCCACAGCTGTACATTTTGCATGGGAAATTATACCTGTGCAGCATATGGAGTGATAATTCCTATATCTGAAGCTTGAACTCCACTCTGAACAAGTCTCTTTGCATGGGCTATGGCAACCTCACCCTCACCTTCATTCAGTGTACTGTCTTCCTCATCTTTCTTCTCCTCCATGTCACAACTGTATCATCGTACATCAAAAGTTGAACGGAAGCAAAAAGATAGTAATATTAATAATTTTCAAAGCCAAAATAACATTCAAGAATAGATACACAGTCAATGCTCCAATGAATTCCCTCTTTTGTCTCAAAAAGGGGACAGATCATCATCAAGATCATACCCAGCTATGTCTATGAGAAGAAGTGTTGGCTCTGTAGTAGATGTCCTTTTCACATCATCAAGATCATATAGCATATGTGCAGAAACACTCAGATGGGCTTTGACCTGCAATGAATGACAGAACAAGTCCAAACTGATTCAATCTCATAATCCATAATAAGATCAGTTTGTAGTGACAGAGAGTACAGAGTGTGGGAGAGCTAATATATTTTTCAAACTGAAGCACTAGATGCTTGTTAAGTACCTTACTGTCATAGAGTTCATTAGATGACCAATTCATAATAAGTTCATGCATGCGGTACTGAACAGTGAGCATAGACATGACTTCATCTCCATATAACTCAGCAAGGCGTTCAAAAAGTGTTCTTCCCAGTCCTTTCTTCTCAGCTTCAACACTTTGAATGGTTGGAGGAAGCTGGAGATGATCTCCTGCAAGAATACACCTGGATCCCTGGAATAGTGGAAAAAAAGTAAAAAAAGAGGGTCATGAAAGCCATTTGTCCCGATTGAATATTATAGAGTTTTCATCATCACCATCCATTCTGTCAAGTAGCAGCATATGTAAACCCAAGTCCAGTACCAGATAGGAAAACACAAACCTCTTCATGGAATGCAAAGAAATATATTTCACATACCAAGTTATGTGAGCATGTGTGAATTTTAAATAAGGATGGACCTCTAAAACCATGTCTATTTTTGAGCTTCTCAAAAAATTACCTTGAGCAGAGCAATCCAGCATGCAATTTCAAGTGCCTGAGCAGCTTCATCAATGATAACCAAATCAAATGAAGTGCCTTCCAACTTTCTGGACAATGCACCAGTCAAGGTTGTCAACACCACATCGGCATTTTTAATTACATCTGTCACTGCAAGCTGTTGCCGTTTGCGCTCTTCTTTCGAAAGAGCTTTGAGCTCCCTCCTTATGTCCCTCTTCGTGCCTTTATCTTTGGCTTTTAACAGTTTCCCATTTAATGCCTATAGAAACCCATCAATACAAGAAAAATAACGAACAAATCAATAATGTTAGAAAATATAAAACTAGATCTGCAAGAAGGTGAATTAAATGTGTTAGAGATAGAACATAAAGAACAACCAAAATAATTAGAAAATTAAGATATTTCAGGTTTCCATTGGCCAACAGGATTAACATGCTTTGGGATATTTTATCATTGCATCACAATAGAGAAAATGTCAATAAAAGTTAGTGTAACAAAGCCATGATATTTTTTAGACAGAAGAGAATGCAACCTGTAGGATATAGCATCTGTTCATTCCAAAGATATCATGGTATGTGAGTATTAATACCTTCATCTCCTTACGGATGTCATTTGCAAGACCACTATTATCCCCACGAAGAACCTGCAGGAGACAAATAAATGAGTAGGACTTCCAGATGGTTGTTCGATAATAAGAGACACCAACCTAATACCAAAAAAATTAATACACTTGAGCCATGATTTCCAGGAAATATAAGCAAAAATGAAGGGAGAAAAGTTCACCAATTCCTAGTATAAAGGAAGTGTATACATAGTCCATTTGTTGTTAAATGGTTTTTAACAACTAATGAGATATTTATCAAGAAAGCAGTATCAGATGGGGGCTAAAAAAGAATGAGACCAGAGATCCTTGAAATCCTTCCAGAATAAATATAAACCTGATTAGTTCATAGACATAAAGAGGCATTAGAAGAAGAAACAGAGAAGTGGGAGAAGCAAAATGTAAAGTTCGAGTCCAATATATGAATTTTTAGTAGAAATCATAGCATCAAAATGAGAAGCTGCAATGGTAGGATAACTGAATAATGATAGTGAAGTTCCAAATGGTCTAGAAAGGCCGTACCTGTGCATCCAGAGCACTATCCAATATTTGAGGAAGTAAACGTGCAGGATGTCCTATTCTAACCAAATTCACCCTAGTTGAAAAATAAACATACAGATAATTTCATTGATTTAGCAAAAAAATGTGGCATAAATGGGAGAATTAAATAACAAAACAATGTTCTACCTATCTATAATCCATATTATCTATCTATAATTTCATGAAACTTTTTCTCCCTCCATTCCCAGGTGGACATAATTAGCTTACTATTAGTGTACATAGCATCACAACTACATATATCAAGTTTTCAACTCCATACTTGGTGAGTATTTCATTTGATGATTTAAGTAACTTACAGCAACTAGGGTATTTCTCCCATAAATCAAAAGAAAAAGTACCTGTGAGCCACAAGCCTTTCAACAATGTTATCCACAGCAATATTTGAAGCAGCACAAGCAAGAATCTTTGACCCTCGTTTCACTTCTTGTAAGATAATCTCCACCACTGTAGTAGTCTTTCCAGTTCCAGGAGGTCCGTGCAGCAGAAATAGATCCTTGGATGAAAGGGCCTTTGAAATGGCATCTTTCTTAGAAGAGTGGTAAAAGGCAAAGCTTCAGTTCCCATTTGATGAGATCCAATCATTAAAGGGCATTATGTGAAGGAGGGTGTAAGTAGTTAAGCAAAAATGTTAAAACTATAGTTGCAACTTCTACAGCAGTTAATCAATGAGAAAATAGATTAAACCTCAACTCAGACAAGACGAATTTAGCCATGAAATGAGCATAGCTAGGTCATAATCAATTAGCTGAAACACAAACTGCAATAAATTAGCTGAAGACATGATCAATTAAACCCCCCTTACCACCAGAATCCCAAGTTCCAGATGCAACTGAGTGTGACAGCCATTTTTTTTTTTTTTTAGAATCTGATGACACTCCAGGATACCATCACACTTACACTAAATATGGTGCCTTAATTGAGTGGTAATAAACCAATAGGAGTGAAAAGCTACTTCAGTTAGTAGATAAGTCCAAACCTACACACAGAAACTTATATGGTACATGCTTTTCCTAGATGGAGATTGAGTTCCTTCTGCTAATTTTTTAATAACACAACTTTTTGCTTTAGTGCTAAGAAAATATAATGGCTATTGCAAAGAAAGTCCTAACTAGAAAAAATGTTCTTTTGCTATTTATCGATGTTGAGTACATATGAACACACTTAAAGGAAAGCATACAGATTCAGGAAAAATAAGGCAAGTTGCAGTTCAAAGACCTGAGAATAATCCAGATTAGAGTTAAATGAAGTGAATTTGATATCTTTTTTGGCTACTGTAGGGGGTCGCTCTCCAAATAATACAGGCACCAAGTCAGCAGCAGGCCCAGTCTTCACTCCTTTACTCAGTTGAACTAGTGTGTCTTTCATCCGGCGATAGGTGACCTGAAAAAACAATCATTCTTGCTCTTAGATGTAAAACATCCATACTCTCTGCCATAGCAGTATCTATAGCTTTATTTTGTAGTGACTAAGCGAAGCTAGAACAATAAGCAAGAAAAGTGGGTTAAAATCCAGTCAAAATTGAAAATGAATATGTTCAGAACTAGGCACCTGTTAGGACCAAACATAACAATGTCATCTAATGCCTTTTTGCTTAAGAGTTTACCTCATTTGCCAGTTTCTCAAGGCGTAGTGGACTATTTAAACCATCTTCAGGAATATCATCAAATGCCACAGTAATAGATGAATCCTGGCCAATGTCAAAAACATTATCAAATTAAAGCTTTCAGTAGATGAAGCAATTATTATCATGGATAGATTTTTACAATAAATGTAAAAGCAAACCAGTGATAGAATACCTTAAGCCGGTAAACAACACCCTGCCCAAGGGCAGGAGAACCAGGATCAGCCTTGTTTGGTTTCAGACTGATAACATCATGAGTACCAAACTACAAAAAAGAATGCAAAGTTCTTAAGAGAAAGTAACAATGCTATTACAAGAAAAAAAAATCAATTTCTAGATGAAGAACAATGAAGATTATTTAACTTTAATCTGCATATTTGAATTAGGAGGAGCCATATTGTCAGGGCTTTAAAAACTTTATAACTTTGACCTGCAAGACAGTTTCACAGACTTACTTTGTGAGCAGGAAGCACATCTCCTTTATTTGATTGAAACTCTAGAAGTGTCTTGCCCATTAACCCAGCCTATAGTATCCGAAAAAAGTTTGATTAGCTGATAGGATCATAGGAGCACTGATTCTAGTGCAACAAATAGTAAGGTAATAAACCAATGCAATGCTACCTGAACATCAACACATTTCAAGTTAAGAATGGTGGAACCCTTCTTTCGAGCGCTGTCCAAGGTCCTTGTAGAACCCGAGATCGTTGAAGCTGATATCTCAGCTTCCTGAAACAACCATTCAATGCATTGGGATTAAAGACACCACAAAACATGTATGGATGATAAACCATTTCCATTTCCCGACAATGTACAGTGAGGACAACCAAAATCCAGGATAATAATACTATTATTAATACAGAAAACAAGAAATGTAATAATAAAACCAGAGAAACTGGATTTTTCTAAATTCATCCAGAATTAATTAGATGCTAATAATTATCTGGCATCATGGATAATAAATAGCCTTAACAGCCAGCTTAATCTATATGTAAAATTGTTTTTTTACTTGCCCATGATTTTAATGCTAATTAAGTAGCCCGGACTCATCAGGTTTTCCGACAAATAAGTACTAGCACCACTTAAGGGAAAGAGAATTAAAACATTAGTCTTGTTGCAATTACAATCAAGAATGGATTTTGGGAATTAGCTGAGTCCAACTAAAGATTAACAGCCGAAAAACCACTGGCAATCAAGAAATTCAAGTATATTATGAACGGGAAAGAGAGACGTGAACTAAAGAAACGCTCAGTTGGAACAGTGAAATTCAAAGCTTGGAACTTGGAAGTGATACATAAATTCCCAAAATTAGAGAAAATAATAAAAGTGATGGGAGAGTTTCTTGTAGGGACCTTCTCCATATGGATCAAAGGGGCCATGATGGAGACGAATTGTTCAAGGGTTATAGCGTTATTGTTCTTCTTTTTGTTACCCCCTTGATCCATCATTACTTCGCCGCTTCACATTCGCCTCGGCTTCTAGCTCTATCGCTGCGTAAACAATGCAGGGCGTACGGGAGAGAAAAGAATGCCGCTATACCATTCCAGTGCTACGGGCTGAAGTAATTCCCTCCGTTCGGAATTAAAGATCCAATGATCGCATTCGCAGGATCCAACCTCCTTTACAAGATTGCCAGGTTGAATTACACAGCGATATTTTCATTTTTTTCTTTGACCAACATAGACTATTAAGTTTTACACTTTCATAAATAATAATAATAATAATAATAAAGTTTGATTACTAAATTATTTTCATTATAATTATGATTTAATAAATTTTAATTAAACAAGTCGAGTTGAAAAAAAATGACTAGCAAAAAAAATCAGATATAAACTATACACTAGTAAAATACCCTACTAATCCGATTACTACGGTTTACCGCGGGAAATATATCTCTTTTTTTTTTTTTTTTATGTTAACTTCAGCCCAAAAAAGAGGGGTGAAAATGGATTCCATCATAATCATTCCTGGGTCGTCACGTTATAAAAAACACAATAACTGGGAATTGGGCAATCCTCAAAAACACAGCTAACTACAGCTTCTGATGAAATTTTCCATTTCCAGAAAAAAGAATCTCAGATAAACATAGGAAAGTGGTCAAATGCCCACTGCACAAACAACCAAGAGCAAAAAGTGATTGCCAAAAGCCAGAATACAAGGTAAACAAGACAGGCAGAATAAAAGTATGCAGAATGAGATTATGATTTATTGCTGAAGCAAACTTTTTCCAAGCTGCATTTCAGAATAGTTACTACCTCTGAAGGTCAAACAAAAATGAATATTAATAACTACCAAATAGACATCAACCCCCCATAAATGGAAAAATACACCTATTACATTGAATTCAGTTGTGTTGTCTTCAAGCTAGAGGGTTGCACAATCCTTCCGTTTTCCCTTTTCAGATTGAGTAACATTTGATATCCGAAACTCATTTGTAAATGAGGGCATCACGTCCTGGTCCAACACCAATGTAATGGATGGGTGTACCAACGAGCTCTTCTATCCTTTCTACGTATCGACGTGCAGCTTCAGGTAGGTCTGAGTAGTTTCTAATGGAAGAAATATCTGACTGCCATCCAGGTAAAACTTCATATTCCACCTATAAATATATGTGCAGGAAAGCAAATCATGCAAGTCATTCAACAAGTTTGCCAAGAAATAATCAATGGTCAAGATCTTATGAACTCTAAAAAAGCATCAATGTCAAGAATCTCAATATTTGTTTAACCCAGGGATGAGACAAAATGATGTCACTACCCGCAACAATTTAGAAACCATACACAGGTAAAATTAAAAATAGAAAATACCTTGATTTGTTCCAAAGTACGAAGATCTGCAGGAAACGAGAGGATTGGTGTACCATCAGGGAGACTGTAAGAAACACCCAACTGAATTTCAGGAAGATCTGACAGAACGTCAAGTTTAGTGAGGTTCAAAGAAGAGAAGCCATTGATTATACAGCTGAATCTCAGTGCAACTATATCAAGCCAGCCACAGCGGCGAGGGCGACCAGTGGTGGTGCCAAATTCCTGCCCAGCAAACCTAAGGAGATCACCACCTTTCCCCAAGATTTCTGTAGGAAAAGGACCAGAACCAACTCTTGTGGTGTATGCTTTGACCTGCAGCCAAAACATAAGTGCATGGTTATGAATGGTTAGAACACAAATGGAAGGACAAAAAAGTGAGACAACAGAGTCATTGTCAGAGTCCTCAACTTTTAGCAAGACACCTAATGCTTCTTTCAGAGGGAGGGCACTTTCTCTTGGAGAGAGAACCTTAGGTTATAAAGTCCTTCATGTCTAATATTCTAACCGCTTTCTATTACACAGGTTATCTTAATAAAGTTTTTAAAGGATCCTTTCATTTATACATAATTTCAAGTTTTTGCTTTGAAGATTTTTAAATTTTTTTCTCGAGTGAAATTTGTATATAAAAAGAGACAATAAATTAAACTTACCACCCCAACAAGATCACCAACAACGCGAGGAGCAATTCCAAGTCCTGTACAGATCCCTCCAGCCGAAGGACTTGAAGAAGTGACAAAGGGATAGGTTCCAAAGTCAATATCTAACATTGTTGCCTGGCCTCCTTCCACCAGAATCTTCCTTTTCTCAGATATAGCTTCATTCATGTAGTGTACAGTATCTGTAATGTAGGGTTCCAATCTCTCAGCAAATCTTTTGTACTTTTCAACTTCTTCCCTGAGCATGTCAGGGCCATAGTTAAAACCCGAGAACCTTGAAGCTGCATCTGATAGTAAAAGATCAAGCTTCTGGGGAAAAGTATCCATATGCCTCAAGTCACTTACTCTTATACCATTGCGGATAACTTTGCTGGAATAGCAAGGCCCAATGCCTCTTCGAGTAGTGCCAATGAAGGATTTAGCAAGCTCCACTTCCCTAAGCCCGTCAACATCTTGATGAAAATCAAACAACAGATGAGCACGATCAGATATCAAGATTCTTCCTTCACAAGAGACTCCCTGAGATTCAAGGCCGTCTATTTCTTTGAACAACCCAGGCAAATGTACCACAACTCCATTACCAATAACACACACACTTTCCTCATTAAGAATCCCCGATGGGACAAGGTGAAGGGCAAACTTCTTCCCCTCAGCGTTGTAAATAGTGTGCCCAGCATTAGCCCCACCCTATCATCATGTGAACATTGTTTCAAAATAGAGAGATTTAAGGCCGGAAACC
>JAWZTD010000071.1:3409-71022 GCA_035221335.1 Echites panduratus
CTAATTTTGTTGCTTAAAAAATGACTTCAAAGTCAAGTCGTTCTTCCTTCTCTTGGAGATATGTAACCAAAGCTTTCTTCATCTTGGTTGCTCGTGCCCTTGTGATCGGTCCATGAGGTATTGATGGTGCTAGGTCGCCATCATCTGTGTCCCTAACAACTACTTAACAGTGGAGGTAACTTATAGGTATCATAATCTCTAGTTCTATATTATGATTGTCATCTTCTTACTAGTATATCTTCCTTCCAAAATTCAATGTCTCATTTTGACTTGCACAAATTTTAAAAAATAAAATTAAAGGTTTGACATAGTTCATATTTAATATGGCAATATCATTTAATTTGTAAAATTTTGACAAAATTTAAAAATGAGTCATTCAATTCTAGACAATAAAATAAAACGGGACTGAAGAGTAAATCAAATCAGTCAGTCTAGGTTCAATTTAGTGTTTAACTTTTTATATGTTTTTAATAATTAAGATATATCATGTGAAATGTATATAAAAATAGTTTTATTTTAAAAAACTTGTTTGATATATGTGTGTTTTTTTTTAAGAAATAAGATACATTATAAAGAGTCAGTGTAGTTTAATTAAATGTTTAAGTTTTTAAACTTTGGGTGATTAAGATGGATGAATTATTAGATTTTAAGTAAAACAAAAATATAACAAAATAAAAATAGAGTATCACAAATTAACTTGGTTTAGTGGTTATGTCAATGTCTTTAAAATTGGACCGAACATCGAACTAGATATAGCAGAGACGTTAAGGTCGGATTGGACATTTTAACTTTTAAAGAGATTATATATGTATTTTCTTCAAACAAAAAAATGTTAAATTTGTTAGTATTAATGAAAATTTTAATTTTACTAGATAAAATAATTAGGATGTACTTATAGAAATAACTCAAAAACTAAACATAATAATATAAAAAGAGGTGTTAATATAATATAAAAAAACAAAATATACGAAAATATAAATTTTACATAAATGTTCAAAATTTGTTAATTATTAACTATGGTGAAATTGTATTTGAAGAGATTAACATTGACATTAATTAAATTCTAATTTGCATTTTAAACACCCAGTTGCTTTATGTTGGTTCAAAGGTTTAAGTTTAAATAAAAAGGAAAAAGATTCAAATCTTACTCTTAACATTAGTTCATTATATTTAGATAACAAAATTTCAACTATTATAAAAGCCTATAATTAAACATATATATACATGGATATATGCGTAATTAAGATAGGTAGAAATTTTTAATTTTATAACATTGGTAATTATAAAGGAAAGGGATGTATTAATATAATACAAAAATAATTAAATATATGAAAAATATAAATTTTACATAAATGTTTGAAAAATTTTGTCAATTCAATTATTAATGATGATGAAAATGTATTTGAAGAGGTTGACATTGACATTGATTAAATTTTTAATTTGCATTTTAAACATAAATGTTGCTTTGAATTGGTTCAAGAGTTTAAGCTCAAATAGAAAGCAAAAGATTCAAATTACTCTTAATCGGTTTATATAGTTTTTTTCTTTTTTAAAAAAGTATTTAATTAATAAAAGCTAAAAAAATTTGTGGAAGTTGAGGTTTGAGCCCATCTACACATCATGATTGAAGAACAGTTTGAAGGCATGAATTGAAACCACTATTGCAACTTATGTTTTGCTTAATATGTTCTTATTCTTATACATATATTCACATTTTATAAAACTTTACATATTATATCTTATTTATTTTAAAATAAATATAAAGAAAACCCGGTTTAACCTTAATCCCCTATACCAATCTGGTTTGACTCTGATCTGGTACAAAAAAATAAAAGACCATTTCAAATAATTCAAAATGGACATTTTAAATTTAGATATTCTAAATAAGTCAAAATGAACAAATTATTCAAAATGGAGATTTGAACTCATATTAGGGTAAAATCAATAAAACCATTTCAATAGATCATCCACAAGGATTTAAAATAATTTCTTGTCTAATAAATTTTTTGTGCAATAGTAAAATTTTAGATATTCTAAAAGCCTTTCTAATATTATAATTAAATAAAAATATACATGTATATATATGTAGATAGTATTACATTCATATATAGAATATGTATATGTATTAATGCATGCATATAATTAATAAAAAAGTAAAATACCTATATATGTTGTGGATATTTTATGGTCTTTTTACTAATATGATCTCACATGTTTTTGGTGATGCATATATGGCGGTCTTATGATAGTCGCATATAAAAACACACATACATGGCGACCTTAGGACAGTCGCATATAAAAACACACATATACGATGGCCTTAGGACAGTCTCATAAAAAAAACACATAAATGACTGCTTTATGACTATTGCATATAAAAAAAACACATACACAACTGCTTTGAGCCATCGTATATAACCCAAAAATACAAAAGCTGGAATATTATGCTATTGGTTGCCATATATACCCTTGATTGTATATGGATTGTCGGATATACTGTACAATATACTCGCCTGTCATAAAAAATCAAAAGTATATATGGATGCTCTACGGCCGATGTATATAGCATCTTACAAAACGATTTGTCATATGATGTCACCATTGTGACGGTCTTTTGCCATAAAAAAACCTTGTGGGGAATGACCTAGTTTCTGGTAGTGCATGCCCAAAAATAAATAATAAATTAGAAAACTACTTTGGAAGATCAGCAAATCATCAATTAAAGCACTAACATAACATAGGTCATAGGCCAAAAAAAAAGTACTTCACAAACTCGCTAAACATTCATGAAAAAAATTAACAATTCAGTTCAGTAAGACAAGAAAAATAGATAGTCAATTCCTTCCAACAACAGCAGTTCCATACCAACAACAACTAAGCCAATGTCGTCTAACATTTTTTTGTCATCATAAAAAATATAAGACATAAGTCAAGAACCAGACAAGCACAACACTCAGAGTCAGCCACATAAATAGAGCTTCCAGATATAACCTCTTGATGCAAGAAGAGAGTTTTTTCAGTGGGTTCCTTACACTAGAGTGTCTTGGAGGAGTGGGAAGTCCAGCTTTCCCTTTGTCACCACAAATAATCGCCTCAATGCCCTTGACTCGTTGTAGAATGTTAGAACATTCATCTTCATGTCTCTCAAACCTCAAAGTTATCAATATGGCAGACTTCACTTTTTCTAATATATCTATGAATCTCTGTGATGCTAGCATCTAATGATGTAACTTGTTGGCACAAACCATCTACCTTTTCATAGGTCACTCTTGTTGGCCCAAACCATCTACCTTTTCATTAGGTCCCCATGAGAGTGATCTATGTTACCTTCAAGGCAATGCAAAAACTCCGTAAACAATTCTAAAGATTCGGTTATCTGTTGGAACTTGTAATAATAGAATCTGGTTATTTGCTGAAACTTGGGCTAGTAGAAGGATGTATAAAATTTTTCAGAAGAAATTTCAGACTTATATTTCAAAGCACCATCAAAGGATCAAATACTCATCCGTACACATGTCAATGTGTTAATGGAGTAACCACTCTTCTTTCCAAATACTAAATGAATTTCGAATGTTGTGAAGAGTCTTGTCAATAGTCTTGCATAAGGAAAACTTCTATTCTTTGACTTAGAGGTCCAATGCATGTGTTGAAGATCCAATTTTCTAAAATCCATTGTTTTACATTTGAGAATTAAGTACAGGACATACATGCGTACATGACTTACTGTAATTCTGTGTCTATGACAAAGGAATAATTATCTTATTGATAAGATAATGAATCAATCTACGCTCATTAGAATATGAAGTAGCAGTATGCATATCTTTAACACTTCTAGACAGAGTACCGCAAATTTTGACAAAATCTTTAAAGCAGATCAGATGACTTAGATGGATAGTTCATGCCATAATCAGAGTAATCATCAGCCTCAACCCCAACAATTTCATTAACTACTTCACTCGTTATTTTGAAATCAGTAAATTTAACTTGAGAAGTCCAAAATTTGTCTTTCGCATTTGCTCTCTAATTGGCATAAAATTCAGAGACTAACTCCTCATGCTAATCATCAGAGACAGACTACAGTGGTCTGCAACCATTTTGATCAAACTGATTTATTACAATTCCATATTGTAGCTCAGGCATATTAACAAACATTACAAAAGCTCCAGGAATTACCTGCAGATTTTGCCTTTTAAAATCTTTAAACAAGGCTTTGGCATCTCTATCAACAAATCGACTTAGGTCATGTCTTTTCTGTCCTTGATTAGATTCCGTAATGACTTGTTTTCCCCTGTTGATGTGATTTCAAGAGGACACTTGAAAACTTATAAGGATCAAAATTTCAAGAATGAAACAGGCATAAAGGCATTATGTTCAATAAAGATAAACTACTTGTGTTAGAAGCCATGTTTGAAAGGATTAAACTTGATGAGAATGAAAGCATAAAGCTATGGAATGACTCCTCAATTTAAGGCTTAGAAAGTTTAAATTCTTGCCAAGAAAGCTCCAAGGAAATCATTTGACAAATATAACATGTTGATAGCTACATGCAACCATGAATAAGAAAATTCCCAAAGCCTCGGGGACACTAAACTTATATTGTGATTGTTCTTAAACATAACTGGCTTCTTGTAAATTTTGAACTGAGCATAAGAAATTATCATAGGAAAGCTTGAAGTTGTCTTGTATCCTAATCGGATATATGTTGGGGTGTTCAAAACCATACTAATCCAATTCCAACCGAACCGATTCAATCTAATCTAGTCAAATCGATTACATCTAATTTTTTAGTCGGATTGATTGGATGATTTTTTTTTTGTACAACTAACTAAATTGATTCTATTGTTTGACAAGATGATGAAAAATCTATTCCAACCAAACCAATTAGTTTATATGTTATGTATTTGTTATATATTTAAATTTAATATATTATTAAAAAAAACTAAATATGATATTTAAATATAAAATAATATTTTTGAGAATAGTTATAAATATAAATTTTTATATATTTAAAATTGAAGTGATCAAGTTAAAACATGATTTTATAGTGGTTAAATCAGGGATTATGTAAAAAAATCCTTAAAAGTTTTGATTTTCAATGATCATAAAATATTTCGTTAATAATATATAACTTTTCTTTAGAGATTCATAAAAGAAAAGATTCAGCTAATAGTAGAGTTCATAAAATAGGCCATCAAATATTACAAAATCAACATAGGTCACTCCCATCCTTGTTGAACTTATTTTTCGACCAAAACTAACTCTTATTTATAGATCATAAAATAACATAAAATTTTATAAGAAAAAATTACAAAAAGGTTATTAAAAAAAAATTGAAGTATTTTCAATGAACGATTATATATGACAGACAACAAGGATTTAGTGATGTGTCATCATATCCGCAAATTAAATTTTGATTGGGATTTCTTCATTTTGATGATAATTTGATTTGACTCAAGTTAAAAGTAACACCTTATTCATTGAATGTGTACCCATTTGACATTTTTCTCAACTATTACGATTTCAATTCAAATATATCATAAAAAATAACATTATAAGATTTGAATTTTACTGAAAGAGGGAAAGTGATGATGCATTAATCCTAATTCCTATAAATAAGAAAGTCTTTTAATATGTAACCTTTTAATTTTTTATAAAAATATCTTTCAATTTATTTGTAATTTGTTTTAAAAGGTGTATGATGAGAAAATAAACGATCTTTCATTTATTCTAAAACTTAAACTAAAATAGAAAAATATGAATGTATACAATGAATGTAGTATCAAACAACTATAGTAAATTCACCAACACAATAAGGCCACATTTATAATTTCCAAACAAAGCCATTTATGTAATTACTTCAAGAAATTCATTAAATAATAAAACATCAAGATGATTAGCAAACTTAAATCTAACCATTATATATTAGTTAAGAAAAAAAAATAAAATGCATTGGATATATAGTTCATTGATATTAATTAGATGGATTGCTACAATGAATTGATAGTAAAAAATCTTTGGAGCACCTCTTTCAAACTAAAAAACAATTAATGGAACTTTAATACTTACTTCATGATATAGATTCAACCTACATGATTGGTGAAATAGAATTTATTTTTGGCAATTTTTTACCAAATTACATATACTTTGTTCATGGAATCTGGAGGGGTCTTGACTGTCCTCCTCTCTATAAATTGAAACTCAGTCATGAAATTTTTCTTATAGAGTGCTTCATCAAATATTTTGTTGTTACTCTTCTTCTTCCTAGGAAAATTCATAAACAAAAGAGAATGAAGCAAGAAAGTGCTATAGCATTGATTGTTGGGGCTGGTCCTTCAGGTTTGGCTATTTCTTGTTGCTTAAACAAGAAAAATATTCCAAATGTTGTCTTAGAGGAGGATTGTTTTTCTCCTATGTGAAAAAAGCACTCTTATGATCAATTGAACCTTCACTTGGCCAAGAATTTTTGCGAACTTCCTTATATGCCATTCTCCTCAGATGCACATTACAAGTCTGGTTTTCTCCAATACCTTGACAACTATGTTGCAGACCTTAATAAAGATCTTGTTCCCTCAAAAAATTATGTACAATTGTGAAGTTTACTCAACAAATCTCAAAGCTGATGATGGAAAATGGCTTGTTCAAGTTAAGAATAAGTTTGATGATTCTCAGCTTGAATATGTTGCAAAGTTTCTCATTGTTGCTACCTATGAAAATACTCAATGTTTTATCCCTAATATTCCAGGCCTGGAGAACTTTGGTGGAGAAGTCCTACATTCAAAGGAATACAAAAATGGCTCAAAGCATGAAGATAAGGATGTTTTGGTGATAGGTTGTGGAAATTCCGGAATGGAAATAGCTTTCGATCTGTCAAACTATAGTGCGAAGACCTCTATTGTCATTCGAAATCCGGTAATGTTATCATATTTCTTATTGCACTATATACTACAAATTTCTTATTTATATTTAAAGATTCTTTAAAGCATTAATTTTCTATGCAAACATAATTCAAAGTTTTTGTGGGAATTGCATTTGCATTTCACCAAATTTATGTGATAAAATAGTTTTCTACTTATTTTTTAAATGTATGTATTCTTGTGATAACACATTTTATTTGACATAATATAAGGTTATTTCTATGCATACCAATCAAGTGAAATTCAATTAATCTCTTTTGTATTTGATGTCTTCAAACTGAGGGTTATATATATTTATATAAATATGTATAAATCTCTTCTTTCTTTTCCTTTTTCTAAATTTTCCTTTTTTACCTTTTAGGTCCATGTACTCTCCAAGGAAATAGTGCATATGGGAATGGTTCTACTAAAATACATCCCTTGCTACATTGTGGATAAAATAGTTGTTCTTCTAGGAAGATTGAAATATGGAGACCTTTTTTAATATGGAATTCAAAGGCCAAGTGAAGGACCTTTCAGCATCAAAGAGAAAACTGGACGATGTCCAATTTTAGATGAAAGGACAATTCACAAGATCCAAGCAGGATAGATTCCAATAGCATATATATATGAATATATATTTTTTATTTTCTGCTACTTCTAAAGTCTACTTTTATATACTGTAATCTAATTCATTGAAACATCTAATTCTTCCATTTCTTCCTTGCAGGTTTCTCCTTCAATTGATAAAATTGATTTAAACTATGTTCATTTCATAAATGGAGAGATTAAAAAGTTCGATGGCATTGTTTTTGCAACTGGCTATAGAAGAACAGTGAGAAACTGGTCAAAGGTAAAGGATATTTATTTATCTTCAAATGTAAATAATCAAATTTTGAGTTTTAATTCTCATGAATGAAGCTATTCTTTCTTTTGTAGGATGACCAAAGCCTTTTCAATGAAAATGGAATGCCGAAGAAGAGAAAACCTAATCATTGGAAAGGAGATAATGGGCTCTACTGTGCTGGATTTTCAAGCTCTGGATTGGCAGGAATATCAAATGATGAAAAGATGATTGCTCAAGATATAGCTTCCGCTTTAGGATATATATTTTAATAAATAGGGGTCTATTTATTTAATAAAATAATGGTACAAAGGAGGGCTATTGAGCCTTAAGACATGTAGAAGGTGGAAACAAATCCACTTCAAACAATAATCATAGTTTCTTGGGACCGAGGTAAGGAGTGTAACTTCTATCTAGTATACATATGCCTATAGCATAGGATGGAAAAAGAGTAAATTCATTGAAAAAATTATCTTTCTTTAAAAAACAACCAAGATTTGCTAGGAAATCTGCGACCTGATTAGCTTATCTATAAATGTGGATAATTTTGAAAGAGCCTTTTGAGAGAAGGAATCGAATCTCCCTTAGAAGATTGTGAATTTTCTAGGATGTAGAAATTTCCCTATTGATCATGTCCACCACTGCTTTCGAATCTGATTGGATCTCAACATTCAGCCATTGGAGTTGATAACAAATTTTCAAACCTTGAAGGAAAGCTTCAGCCACTGCTTCTATGTTTGATTTCACCCCCAAAAATTTCGAAAACCCTTGCAAAAAGAGTCCTTCCCTTGTCCAAAAAATACCTCCAATTGCAGCTATCCCCGGGTTGTGTTTTGATGCTCTGTCAATGTTCAATACAATCAAATTTTCTTCTCTATTTTTCCTCCAACATACAGCTTCACAAGGTGGAAATGTAGTAGGCCTAGTTACTCCGTTAAAGACATCCATGCTAGGTAAATTGTGTGCTTGTCTAATGGAGTAAATATGGTGATTGATCCTTGATATCACTCCTGCTGCATTAGATCATTTAGACTCAAACAAGGAAAAGCATCTAGATTTCCAAATTTCTCTGCAAATGAGAGTTGGTAGAATAATGACCCAGGGCTTCAGATCTTTATGTGATAACCAGTAGCTTAATAAATCATTGCTTTGGGTATGATTAACCCATCTTATACCCATTATAATTTGGAAGTGCTTCCACACCTTGACAGCTATGTCTCATGTGATGATGAGATGATCTTCTATTTCTTCTTCCTCTAAGCAATGGCAGTGTGATGCAAACTGAAATCCCAACCTTTTCCTAACATCATCAAGAGCTAAAAAGTGCCTATTCAGCAGCCACATAAATGTTGTAAATGTTAGAAGAATTGCGCTATGAATGAAAGGGAAAAGCACTACCTCTGCTAATTGGGTGTCTTCAATTATGTGCAGACAGGATTTTAGTGAGAATTTGCCATTTGTAGATTTGGACCATATGTAGGTGTCTTTTATGTTTGAAGCACAGGCTGGAAGATTAATTATGCATTGGTATGTCTCAGTTGAGACCAATTGCTCCAGTAGATAATGATTCCACGAGCCATTAATCTGAACATCCCGCACTTTCATTTCTGGTCGGTGGACTCCTTGACTAAGGTCTGCAACTCTACCTTCCAAGCTCCAATTTTCGAACCAAAATGATGAATTTCCATCTTCCAGTAGGACCATAATGTGTGGTTCTACTTTTTGATGAATGTTGCATAATTTTTTCCATGTTCTTGAACCCCCAACTTGTAATGCAGAGCCCAGCTTGAAGTAGTATTTCATTCTCATATGCCTCTTGCAAAGCGAAGCCGATGTCCTAAATCTCCACCACAATTTATATTCATAGGGAGTGATGTAATTTTCCAGTGAGTGAATGTTTAATCCTCCTCTATCAAATGGGCACATATCCGAAGCCATGAGCACCAGTACTTGTTGCTGCCCATTTCTGATGAACCCCAGAAAAAATTCGAAAACAATTGTTCAATTGTTCAGATGACCTGTTTCGATGGACTAATTAATGAGAGGGTGTAGGTCACCATCATCTCTTGGACATATTTTATCAAAATAATTCTTCCCCCTGTTGAAAGAAATTTCTTTTGCCACCCATTAATTTTGAGCTGAATTTTGTCCACCAGTGGCTGGAAGTATGAACATCTCATGCGGCTAGAAAAAATTGGATAGCCTAGTTAGGAAATGGGACCATTTTTGATTTGGCAGCCTGTGATCTCTTGAATTAGATTTTTCCTAACAATAGATATATTCCCGGGTAGGAATATTTCACTTTTGTGGAAATTAATTTTTTGTCCAGAGCAAGCTAGGTAGTGATTCAGGAAATCCATTAACTTGCGTAATCCTTTTTTGATTCCAATGGTAAAAATGATCATGTCATCAGCAAAACTCAAATGCGAAATAGGATAGCCCCTTTCTCACAAACGTATTCTCCCATTTGTCCTTCAATTAACAATCTGTTTAAGCCCCTAGATAGGGTCTCTGCAGCCAAAATAAATAAAGTGGGGGAGAGAGGATCCCCTTGTCTAACTCCACCACTTGAACCAAAAAAGCCACACATTTTCCCGTTTACATTAATTGAAAAATTGTTGTAGCACATGCAGTTCTTAATCAAATTAATGAAATGACGGCTGAATCCACACTTTTTTAGTACCTCCAACAAGAAAGACCATGAAAGGCTATCAAAGGCTTTTAGCATGTCCAATTTCATAATCAAGTTACTTCCCCTAGATTTCTGCTTTAAGGATTAAATCATTTCAGTGGCTAACAGAATATTGTCAGAGATGTTTCTGTTTTTCACAAATTCCCCCTGGTTAAGACAAATAATATCTGGTAGAATAGAAGATAATCTCTAAGATAGAAGCTTACCTATTATTTTTGAAGAGAAATTGCAAAGGCGAATCTGTCAGAAATCTGAAAAAGAATTGATATGGTCGCCTTTAGGAATCATAATGATTTGTGTAGCCGAGATTTGTGGAGGAATGTGTTCCCCTGACCAGAAGTCGGTAATTGCCTTAACCACATCTTTCCCTATAATATGCGAATATTGTCTGTAAAAAGATCCTGGAAACCCGTCTATCCCAGGAGCACTTGAGCTGTTCAATGCAAAAACAGCTCCTTTGACCTCAATTGCTGTTAGAAGAGCAGAAAGATTTTTATTAATCTCATATGAAATCAGTCAAGGAATGTCTTCCGTAAAAACAATTGGATTAGGTAGGCAGCCATCTTCATATATGAGTAACTTTGCAAAAAAGTCAACTGCTTCCTCTTCAATTCTATTGGTATCCGTTAACCACTCACCTGAATCATTCTTGATTTTTGTAATTTGTAACCTTGCCTTGTTGATGTGCCACATCTTGGAAAAGTATGAAGTATTAGCCTCACCCTCTTTTAGCCATGTTTGTCTAGCTTTTGGCTTCCAGAACAAATATTCATTATGGGAGTGATGAGCAAGTGATGCTCAGGCAGCATGGAAGAGGGTTCTATTTGTTGGTGAGGGATCCATCATATATCGATCTTCCACCTCTTTGAGCTTCAATTCAGCCTGCTGGACATTGTTCTTAATATTGCCAAAGTGGTCTTTGTTCCAAATGCTTAAGGCTGATTTCAACCTTTTCAATTTGTGTGATAGAATTTGTAGACCATTACCTTGAACTTGTTGTTGCCATGAAGATAGAATCACTTCTTCAAATCCTTCTTTTCTTACCCACATTTCTTGATATTTGAATAATTTTGGAGAATGTTGGGAAGATGATCTGATTGTTACCATCATTTGACTGTAATTAGATGGAAATTTAGACATATATTCCAGCTGTGTGCTTTGGTAAGAATCACACCAAATCTCATTAGCGAGGACCCTGTCCAGTCGACTCCAATAGGGGGAAAAGAAGAACGATACCAAGAGTATTTTTGGCATCAATTAGGCCAACATTTTGGATCACCTCATTAAATTCATTCATTGGTCTCAAAGGGGGGCTTGAGCCAAGGCAGTCATCCAATTCACGTACCACATTGAAGTCTCCACCTAGCATCCATGGGATGGTCATATTTTGGCTGATTGTTTGAATTTCTGGCCACAGTCACGGCGCTTGATGTAGTTACAAGAAGCATATATGAATGTGCAAGCACATTGTTTATTCTCCAATGAGTCTATCAAGCAAGTAATCATAATTCCAGAAGATCCATAATTTGCAGTCATTGTTACATAAGGAATTAGGCATGTTCAGTTGGGTACTGAAGCGCTGGATGTTCTTAGAAGAAATCATCGGTTCTAAAATTACAATACCTGATGGACAGAACTTGAAAGTATGGTCTTTTAATATGGAGATTGAGGCTTCATTACCAATTCCTTGGATGTTCCACATTAAGATCGACGTCACATTTAGTTGCTAGAAGAGGCTATACAACGGGTTTGGGATATTGTGGAGACTAGTGGGAGAGTGACCTTTTTTTTCTTTTTGTCCGTGGTACAATTGGTTTGGTGGTCAAGGATTGGGAGAACCATCTCTAGGGAGATAGCAGTATCTAGTTCGATGGTATTAATTGAAACTTGGTCTCTGCACACGATTGAGGAAGGAGGTTGTGTATTATAAGGGCAATTTATTACCACGCTTGTGGTTGGTTGTATTTTGTTATTGATGGTGTCAGTTGGATCTTCA
The DNA here is from genome assembly GCA_035221335.1 of Echites panduratus. Classification (NCBI taxonomy): domain Eukaryota; kingdom Viridiplantae; phylum Streptophyta; class Magnoliopsida; order Gentianales; family Apocynaceae; genus Echites; species Echites panduratus. Next base: position 15,835 of record JAWZTD010000071.1, read on the forward strand.
GTGGTAACCTGCTTTTGAATCTTAGTAGCATTTTGTGATGGAGCACCCGATGCAATGACTCCTTCTACAGTTTGTGTTGGACTGTCGGGTGAAATATCTTCAACTGCATCTTGTGTTGAGCTTTCTGGAGCAGAATGGAATTGTGAATCTATCTGTTGGGTTCCTGTGGTGGCATGGTTCCCTTGCTCATTTTCATGTTGGATTAAATCTGTGGTGACTAGGTTTTCATCTGATGAAGGTCGATCAGTGTTTGGGACTTGCGGATTATGCTTTTCATCACATTTGCTCTGTGTTTTCACCCAAACTTCATTTTTCTGGATAGACTTTGGATTGTTAGCAAGTGGTTGTTTATTTGGCTTAATATGGTGGCTTCGGCAATTGGCTTCTGCATGACCCAACTTGTTGCATCTACTGCAGTAAGGAGGAAGCTCATCATAATGAATGCTTTGCCAAAAACCTTTCTCCCTTTGTTTCATCCAAATACGTTTTGGTAAAGTTTGAAGAAGATTAATCTCCACACAAACTCTGGCTACACTTGGCCTGTTAAGTGAAATAGCTGCTTCATCCAGCTTAAGAGGGTTGCCTACTGCAGAAGCCAGTGAAAAGAGAACATGCTTCCTGAATAAATGGATTGGTAAAGCTGGGAAGGAAATCCAAGAAGAAATTATTGCTGGTTCTTCATCCATATGAAAGTCAGTCGACCATTTGAAAACCCGCATGGGTACTCCACGGATGCTCCATAAGCCCTTCATCCACAGACAGACAAAATCCTCTTCAATTTTGGGTTGTATGAGGATGTGTCTTGGGTTAATACACCCTAATTTAAAATCTCCCTTGAGACCAATGGTTTGAAAATCCTTACGTAATGTTTCCATTGAAGGTTTCCCATGGGAAAATTTGCCTACCAGAGTATGTTTAAAGGGTTTAGCAAGAACATCCACCTCTGGTCGAGTAAGTTGCAGTGCCGGTTCTAGTTTGTGAAGGCTGAGAGGTTTGCAAAAAAAATTATCAGATGGAGGAGTAGATGAGAGAAGTGAAGCAAAAGTTTTTTGAGAAGAAGAAGGTTTCTGGCAACTGGTTGGAAGCCATAGAAACAGCTCAGACAAGTGTGCAGTCACTCAATGATGTTCCACTGAAAAAGTTTGGGAGAATCTCATGCGGATATTTCTATTAGTGGTCATCCAGCTGGAAAAAGAATTTAGAGAGGAGGAGAATTCCTTCTAGAGAGAGAAAGATGCCTAAGGAAATACCTTTATGCTTCCTCTTTAGGATTGCATAACTATGAATAAAAATACAAAATCCTTCGTAGGACAAAATTTAAAGATTGAAAATAAAGATCATTTGATATAATAAAAATTGCTAAATGTCACCTCATTGCTATCAATTTTGATGTTTTGCTAAAGAAATTATTGATTTGATCTGCAAATGCTAATAACAGGAACAAAGTTAGAACAATAATGTATACCATCCAAATCATCATTGATTATAAACTTGGTAAGTTCATCATCCAATCATAATTTTTTGCAAATCATATTCTTTTTGTAGGTTGATACTCTTAACATTTCAGTTTTGTTGGAAATACGATGACTTTAACTACAAAACTTGTTAGCAATAATTTTATTGACTTCAAAGCAAAGTAATTTTCATTAACTAAAGCTACAATAGTTACCATCAATATAGATAATTTTATGGTCTATAGATACATTTCTAATTAGGTAATATGATATACATTTGAACCACACAATTAATTTAGGAGTCAAAATTTAAAAGAACTTTCTTTTTATAAGTAATGGGATGGACTTTCTATTGTATCCATATTGGTTAACCTTATCTTGTGATATAGTTTATCATGTTTTTCTAGTAAGTCTTTTAATGCAAACCATTTAGGTCCCTCTTATGCTATTAATACTTCGTACATGAATGAGAAGGAATTCAACATATTCCACCGGTCATTAATCTTATTAAGAGTTCCACTTATAGAAAACCTATCATGAAAATTGTAGTAAGTTGAACAAGTATAAATATATATATATATATATATATAGTTATATATATTATCTGCAGAAACAAACAAATGTAAAAGATTTTGACTTGCTACTCAAAGAAATAATTTCCTATTAACTTCAACAAACGAATCATTGAACTCTTTAACTTTCTGATTAATCACTTCATAAAATATTTAACTATACAAATTGTTGTTATTTAAATTCATAGAGAGTTTTCCATTTAAATCATTTCAAGTTAAGTTATTTAAATTTTTTGTTTCCCTTAATTATATTATAACTAATAAATTGAACTTTTAGAATTAATTTATATATATAGATAGTTTCCATGTATGTACTCTAGAATTAAATTATAAAAATATTTTATGAAAAAACTAATAATACTACATCTTTTTCAAATTTAAATACATTTTTTTATATAGCTAGGCAGCCTTAGAGATTCTCCTTTCTTAAGGTATTCTGTCAAATCAATAGTAGATATAGAATTCTCCTCAAAGATATTAATTCCGTAATTTATGGTTTTAAAATAATTTGCATATTCCTAAAATGAAAGTTCAATCCGAAATTCAGGCAAAAATTATTTCAAAGAAAATTAACAAGGATAAGCAATTAAAATTATAAGGGTTCAAAATGTTTTAAAGTAATTGAGTGTAGAAAACTATGACAAATTTTAAAAAAGTTTGAAAGGAAGGCATTGAAAATTACAAATATTTCAGATAAGCACACAATTAAAAAGGTTTAAGTAAAATGTCAAACATATCAACAGAAGTTTGGGCTGTAATACTAGTTAAATAATAATTGGAGTAAAATTAAGAATTAATCCAATATAATGATTAAAGGATTTATCATTCCTTAGAAATTATATTCCATTAATTACATGCCAAATTGGTTGATTTTAACCTGTCAAGGTTGAGATTAAGTTTGACTATCTAGGTCAAATTTGACTTTTACTTGTCTAGTTTAATTTTGTCTAAATTGGCCTAGTTTGATTTGTACGACTATCCCACCATGGATATTAGCCTCCTACAAGATAAAATACCCATCGCCGGTATTGTCTGGACACTCTATAAGTTCAGGAAAAAGGACATCTCCATCCCTAAGGTTGAACTCATCTATAAGGTTGTCAATCCTATAATCTAAACCTAAGTCAGGGGACAACTTAAGAGCTTCTACCTCTGCTCTACTTAAAAAAATATCGATAGACACAACGACAGTTATTGTTAAAGATAATTGGTTCTCTCAAGAGTCTCAAAGGGGAAATTTCCAATATTAGCAGCCATCAATGTAAAATAAAATACTCACCGAAAGTTTTGATCAAAGAAAATAGAGAACAAAGTTAAAGATTGAGGAAGTTCTCAAGAAAGTCACAAAGAGTTCCCAAGAAATCAAGAAACCAGAAAGCAAGTTTGTATTTTGGTGAAAGAGAAAGATTAAGACTCAGTCTATTTATACTCTGAAATAGGTGGATCTTGAGCTGGTTTGGACTTTACCGTCAGTGGATTGAGCTGCTGAATAAAAAAATAGACGTTGGAAATCAAGATTCACAAGTTCCCAAACGACAACCTTTAATCTGTTTGAGCTCAACGACCTTCAAAGAGTCTCAAAATTGAAAGGGTAAGACGGTCCAAAAGAGATGTCGTTTCACTAAAGAAAAACTTTGAAAGTTAAAAGTAGCTGAATTCAAATTGGGTTGTAGTGATGGGCAAACAGGTATAACCAGAAAGACCCGTCTTGAATATCCACCAACCCGATCCAACGATTAAAGATTTGACCAGGACTACTCTTGGGTTCAGACCTAAGAATTTCTATAAACATACAATAATACAACCTCATGAAAGTCCAAAAGTTAATCCACAACCTCTATTTATTTCAGTAAGATCCACGACCACCAAGTCTAGAATTATGGCAGAGATGAAGGTCACTGAGGACCTCCCCAAGATCAGGATTAGAAACAAGGTCACCAGATCACCCTGATGTTAGTAGACCACCATGAAGGTCTCTAGCGAGCTCTACAAGACTAATAAGTACCTACGAGGTTTCCAGCAAGCGCTACAAGACCTCTAGAGGTAATAGAAGATACCCTTAATGATCACCCAAATGCTTTAAGGAACTTGGTACACTTCAACAAGGAAACTTCTTAAAAAGATTACTGTCGGATTGGCGGGACAAACTTCCTTCAATCATCTAGGATTACAAGGGATACTAATTGATTCCAATTGGGAAACTACTCCTAATTTCCAATGAATCAGCTATCCTTTTAAAGAAATCTTGATCACAGATCACCGGTAGCTCTTTTTTTCCAATTCAGAATACTTTTAATCTACGTAATTACATTTTAGCATGGAGATGTCACCGACTGTCTCTGATTTATATCCCATACAATCCGTTCTAACTTGATCATTATAGTTATCCTCAGGGTGACAACCCACTCTGATAATCTCACTCTTCCTTTCGTTGTTCTTACAGGCTATTATGACGAGGTGATCTGAAGGTCTTTTTTGAGCTCTATCAGTTCAGATTTGATACTTTGACAAAAATACCTCCCTGACCATAGATTTAACCGTTAAACAAAATTGAAAATGATTTGCTAAGGAAAGAAGGAATTGCGTTGACAATGTTAACAATAATTGGCAAGTGTTTGATGAAGTGCGAGAGAGAGAGAGAGAGAGAGCACCAAGAAGGAATTGGAGGGAACGAAACCGACGAACATTGAAACCTCTGAGAAATCTCGAATCGTTTAAGGAAAGACAAAAATACAATAAAAAAATAACGTTTTATTATAGTTAAGAATTGTTAGCAAGTACGAAATTAATCAAATATAAAATGTTTAGATATTAAATTGGTAGAAAAGAATATATAGTTCGAGAATCTACAAATTTGAAAAACCTTAGGTACTAAATGGGTAATTCACCCAAATGACAAATTTACTTCTTTAGGTAAGGTTTTTTTTTTTTTTTTCAGTTTATCCGATATACAACTAGTCGGATTTAACTCCCTGACCTCCCTGAGGATAATACCCTGGTACCCTTCTGCGAATAAGTTGAAAATTGATTTTGAAGGGATCTTATCTAGCAAGATGATTGGATGATTCTTTCCCACTATCCAAGTTTCACATTAAATACCTTGCTTATATGTTTCTTCTAATTTTTTCGTCAAAAGAATGTGAAATGAATCAAAATATCAGTGACATTAACTACAAGAGACCGCATGGTAACTATAATTAATTCCATTGTTATTGTAAGAAATTATACTAGTCTAAAGAATTTAGTCAATGAATTTATATAGAAGATTAAAAATAATTCTTTTTGTTGTAAAATCTCTTCTATTTTGTATTTAGCCAAAAATCAAAGAGAGGTCTCTCATTCTTATTATTATTATTATTATTTTGTAAAATCAATAGCACTTTCCCATCGAATTTGAATTAAAAAATTAGGATGGAAGGATTAAAATAATTTTCTACAAAAGAAGAAATTTAATTGATACTCTCAAAAATAAAAATTGATTTACACCTGGAGGTAGAGATTTGAAAAGAAGCGAAGAGATTGGGAAAAAAGGTGGAAGAATAACTTTCATTTTGGAATTTTTTTTTGTTTTTTTTTTTTTTGGAGAGAGATGGTGAGAAGAAGGATCACTCCTAGATAGGGGTGCCTTCGAGCGAGTTGAGTAGAGGCAAGCTTGACTAAAAAATCCAGCTTGAGCTTGAAATAAACACATTAAGCTCGAGTTGATCAAGCTAAAATCTTTGAACTCGAACTTGAGTTTGGCTTAACTCGGTTTGACTTGAAAATTTTTTTTTTCTCAATTTTTATTTTTATTAACATTTTATAAAAATATATTTAAAATATATTATTTTAAAATAATTTATTAGTATAGTGTATTTATTATTATTAAAAAAAATTATAATTATTTATACTTTAAATAAAATTATATAAAATATATTATATAAATGCTAATTGAAAATGGTTCGAACTTGACTTGCGACTCAACTCAAGCTCAATTAAAATTAATTGAACTAGATTCGTCTAACTTGACAATTGACTAAACGCTTTTGTATCCTCTACTTCGGCAAGTAATTTTTTTTTAAAAAAAAAGCCACGAAACTTTTATAAAATTCCCATAATACCCACTTTCCTAAGTCTATTTATTCTATATCAAATTTGTTACACCTTATATTGTAAAATCACCTTTATATAATTCATTGTTCCCTTTCCCTTCAAACTTTCAAATAAAAAAAATACATTTCGCTTTTTTTTTTTCAAAAAAAACTCGCAAACAAGTACAGATACAACTTCTTTTCTCAATCACTTAATGAATTCTCAACTTTCTTTCTCTCCCCCAAACACCGAAACTTGCTGTTAGATTAAATTAATGTTTCTTTTCAGCGAAGTATGGTATAGGAATAGGATGTTGTTTTTACTCTTTCCCATTTGCTTTCACAGCCTTTTTGTTTTTCATTTGTCTTTTCTAACTCCCATGGCATGATAACTTCAGAGGCCTTGAGCGGTTGAGCCCTTGCTTCCAAGTACATGGGCCTATAGTGGTGAACAAAGAGGTGGGCAAGCACAAGATTGAGTCTTGACGCACATTTGCAAGTTTTCTTTGAAGAATGAACAGTAGATTGGTTCTTATAAACTCAGCAAGGATTCATGGATTTCACTCCGTTACCACATTACTTTGGTATTTCATTCTCCCCTTTCATTTCTAGCATTCTAGGTTTTCTTTATTAGTGTCTTCTGAATAGAATTCAAGAATTTAGTAGACAGTGTTGCCTTTTTATTGCTGCAACATTTTGAGCTCAGAATTGTTTACATGGGGTGAAGTTCTTCCCCATCCCTACCAAAAAGATTTTTACTTTCCTGAGTAACATATTAACAGTGTCCATCACTGGGAGAATATATATAAGACCCTAATTTTGGTAATGACCGAGGGCTTGGTTACCTCCAAAAGCCATTTGAAATTCTTATCATTCCGTGATTGTGCACGCATGGGTATCTGCCCGTGCATATTTGGTGGTTCCTCTTTTGAAGGATAAGGATGGAGCGTTCTTTTTGAGAATGATGTTGGTGGGAGGATTTGTAATTTTTGCAGGGATTTTTTCCCTGCAAAAATGAGATAATGAAGTTGTGTTGCGTTGTCATGTAGGTAGGACCGAACACGTTAAATTCTCATTGTTATTTTTTACTTTCTTATTTTTCTTTCATATTATTTTTGTGAATTTTCGCTACCCAAACAATAATAGTATGGGAGTAATCCTGGGATCAAGAGTTTAAGACTCCAGCACATTGTTTGTAGGCTGGACCCCCAACACTTCATATATGCTTTTCCAACACAAAATCGTAGGCATAGATTAAGAAAATAAACATTTGTTACCACTTTCTTATATGGTCTCAAAATCACAAATTCAATTCTATCACAATAGTAAATTCTTTGGTTAGATTAAGATGGTTCAGGTGTGAATATTCTCTGATATTTGGGGTATAACAATCAGGGCACATATCTGAACTTCTATAAAATTAAATAGATATATAATTTGTAACAAAGAAAAAGGTAAGAGACCCTGTGTGTATTTTTATGGGATGGAGGGAGTATGTTGCTGATGCCTCACTCTTCAAATAAAAAGGAAATGGTACATATTTAGATGCCCTCAATCATAATTTATAATTTCTCTATGATGTCCTCAATCATATTCTACCTGAGAACTTGGAGTAAAGTCATCGGATCTCTTTGAAAAGTCATTACTGACTGCAAGATTTTGGATGTTTAACCATTCAGGTAATGCATGTTGAACCTTTTCCTCAAATGTATCATGCAACGAACCTGCTTTGGTTCTCCTGAGCTGGGGGTTGAAAACAAGTCCATCTTCCTGCTGTCCACTTGATATGAATTTTGTTTTCATAATCTGTCAATGTAAGTTTGCTAGGCTTGGAACTGATTAGTGATTAGTTCTGTGAAAAATGGCTGCTTCTTCATCACAGTCCGTCCAAGAGAGTAACAAACGTGAGCCTGGGCCACTCATGAAACTCATCCTTCAGGCCAAAGATCAAAATACTAGCCAACCAATGCCAATAGAAAAGAAGGAATCTGAGAAGGATCTGAACTGGTACCTTCCACTCTATAAAGCTGCACTTAAAGGCGATTGGGAAAGTGGTAAAAAATTCTTTGATCAAGATCCTGAAGCAGTTACAGCTAAGATTACTAAAGTTTCAGAGACAGCACTACACATCGCAGTCGGAACACGGAAAGCAATTATTTTTGTGAAGGAATTATTGGAGTTAATCCCAATTGAAATCCTACCAACTTTGAAGGATCAAGCTGGTCAGACTGCCCTACATTATGCAGCTATTTTTGGCAATGTTCAGTCGGCAAAGCTATTAGTTGAAAAGAATCCTGCCCTGGCTAATTCCCCTAGTCACACGGCATTACTCCCTATCCATTTGGCTGCTGGTTATGCCAATAAAGATATGGTTTCATATTTATTGACTGTCACTAGAGATGACATTGAGCCAAATTCATTCACAGATAAATCTGGTCTGGAGCTTCTGAATTCAGTGATAGTTGCTGAGTTCTACGGTAAATTAACATTCTCATTTTTTTTTTCCACGTGTTATTAAAAAATGTTTCTTTGGCTATATGCAGAATAGGAAGATCAAGCATACTCTTACCTTATCTTCATGTATATTAGTTAAATTTTAACAGATTTAGCTCTATATCTCATTCAACTCTATCCAAAGTTGGCAACAATGAAAACACCTGCTGGAAACTCTGCATTGGGCATGATTGCTGGGAAGCCATTAGCATTTCAAGGTGGAAGTTCACTTAAAGTTTGGAGAAGACTTATCTATTCATGTTAGTTTCTCTGCTTTCTTTCTTAATTTTTCTTTCAGAGTTGGCTCCCTCTGATGGTGGACTAATTATTCAACGGATTTGGTACCATATATACATATATAATTATTCAGGCCTAGTTTAAATTGTTTGTGCATACTACTAAGCACAAAGCCAGATCTATCTAAGTTCAGAACCACTAACTTGGTAATCAACTTGTCTTGCTAGCTTACTGGTAAGTGGCAGTACTTGGCACCTATATGTCTCAAGTTTGAGACAGGACGAGGGTCAATGGGGAACTGGGGGTGGGGTATTGGGAGGGTTGCCGTGGTGGGTGTAAAAATGGAAAAAAAAAGTCTTGAAAGCTTTATTGTTTTAAATAGCTCTGTGCCCTGCAACTGAAGTTCTCTGCTTAAAATGGTAGCATGATGGATACATTTTTATACGCTAGACATGTATTTCTAATTTTATCTATCATCTTGAAGGTATACCTGTGAAGTCTGGGAATCTCTACAAGCAGCCAATGAAAGAAGGCTCAGAGGATTCAGCTTCTGGTTGTCAAATTTGTTTAAAAATGTATTGTTGGATTCATATTTTCAGCAAGCTCAACTTTTCTGGTAACAAAATAGTTCCTTCAATATTGTAGATTTGGTCCATCTCAGCAATTGAATAGAATAATTCTTAATTAAGGGATCTCTTGAGTTAGTGTAAGAACATTTTGTTAATTTTAACTAGATAACGTTAGGCAACATAGTGCTATACGTCAGAAATAAAATCGAATTCAAGGAACATGCAAAAAAGAAAGATAAGGACGAATGGGAGAATGGTACAGAAGTAGAAATCTGTTTGAAAAGTCCTCTTGACATATTAATCTAGTAGCAGCTCATCACATCACTATATTCTTCAGTACATCTTTCTGAAGAGGTGAAGACCTTTCATCTCTACTACTATCAAGACTAACTTTTCATACAATTAATCACTCAGCCTTAACAGCACATTTGTGAAGGTGAAATAACTTCTCTTCAAGAATAATTTCCTTCTGGCTGCCTGTTTTGTATTCCGTTGCCCAATTCATTTCTCATGGACCTGCAAATGTCCTTGTTTATTGATCTGATATTTTCATAATGATGTTTTAAATGATTCTATTGTCCATCAGGGTGCAAAAACTTGTGTGCTACATTCTGGAAATTGATGGGGCATTTTGGTATGGAACCAACTCCCCTCCCTGTTTCAGGATCTAAGTATTCCAAGTTACAGATCCTCTTATCCTTGAATTGAACTTAATGCTGCAGTGCCATATGTAAAAAGCATCCAAGAGACCAAATTAATGCATCAACAGGCTCTTCAACTTGTTAGGTGCTTGTGCATAGAAGTTTCGAAGATGGATTATTCAACAGCTACATCACTTTTTGGATTACCTATGGTATTGGGAGCAACTTTGGGTAATAATGTGATAGTTGAGGAGATTTTGGATTCATTTCCATCTGCTGTTTGGTCAAGAAATTACGAAGGACGCAATATATTCCTTCTGGCAGTTGCCAATCGTCGGGAGAATATCTTTAATCTCCTATATCAGATGAGTGAGCATAAACAGTTGGCCATGCAACTTCGAGATGCTAAAAGTAACAATATCTTGCACTTGGCCGGTAAATTAGCACCTCCTCCTCAACTCAATCTTGTATCTGGTGCAGCATTACAGATGCAACGTGAGTTACAGTGGTACAAGGTAAATAGCATTCTACACATCACTTTCTGGCTCTAATTTCCAGTAATACTCCAAGTAATCCTTGTTTCTATTGGACAAGCTTGTTTAAAAATGTGGAAATATGAACTTTTTCTGGTGTCTATGATGAGAAATTTTCTGATTTTCCTTATAGGAAGTGGAAAAGTATGTACTTCCTGATTTCAAGGACACCAGAAATTCCAACGGAAGAACACCATCTGTTGAATTTTCTATAGAACATAAAGACTTGATTAAAGAGGGAGAGCAGTGGATGAAAGATACAGCAAATTCCTGCACAGTTGCAGCAACTCTTATCGCAACAATAGCTTTTGCAGCAGCCATTACCGTACCAGGAGGCAACAACGGAGATTCTGGTTTCCCTATTTTCTCCAAGGATAAAGCATTCAATATATTTGCTGTTTCGGATGCTCTCTCACTTTTCTCGTCCACTGCTTCCCTTCTGATGTTCTTGTCCATCCTTACTGCCCGCTATGCAGAACAAGATTTTCTCTTCTCCCTTCCGAGGAGGTTAATATTAGGTCTAGCCACATTGTTCCTCTCGATAACTTCCATGATGATAGCTTTTAGTGCCACCATCTATCTTGTCTTTGGTCATAGAAGAGCTTGGACTATTGTTCCAATAGCTGCATTTGCTTGTCTGCCTGTGACATTGTTTGTCACATTGCAGTTTCCTCTTCTGGTGGACATGATTCGTTCAACCTACTGTCCTGGCATTTTTGGTAAGCGCAGCAGTCGAATCCTGCTTTAGATTTGTTTTGTAACGTGTAAGCGTTGGCTCCACGTTCAGAGTTGTTAAAAACATGATTTTCTGAAGCATTTGGTTCCTGAAACTGTTAGCAGCGTGGACATCTGCTATTATTACATTTTGCTATCACTACTCTCAATTCTTCTGGATATTTCTTTAATTTCTCTTTCTCCTCGTAAAATTTGTCAAGAACAACCACAGGATACCCTGAAATTCCATTGCTAAATCATAATATATAAATAGAGAGGTTAACCATTTAATAGGCAAAAACAAGAGCTTTGATATCATTTTAAATTTCTATTGTCTTCATTACACCCACAAAAACAAAGGAGAGGTTTATAGCTCATATTTATCGGCATTTATAGCATTTCTGTCAGGAAAATGCATGACAATTGACAATCATAATTTAGAATGGAAGGAAAACACTTCCAAGATTTCTCCTTGTTTTTCAAAACTTAATGAACAGATATAGAAAGATCGCGGGCAAAATTCATAGATAGAATACAATTATACATAAGAGAACCAATCTTGGATTTTGACAGTCAGCAAACTGATGTCCGAAATGCTGAAGCCTTACATCATTAAGCATTCAATTTCTCCACAGTACCCAGTAGAAAACTCAGAGACCTGCAGCAGATTGACATGTCAGCTCTTTTTTCTGATACTCGTAGTGTTGCCCGATCCGCTTTAGAAGTTCGAATACCTTTCGTTTACCAAAGATGCTTGAACCATATGTAGACTTGACCATATCTTTCAGAAGAGGATACTGCAAGGACACAAACAATGCTACAGGGAGACAGGCAACCAAAGCTAGAGGAATGATGATCCAGGACTTTTCATGCCCAAAAACAATGAAAATGGCAGCACCAAAGGCTACCATCATCGATGATATGGAAAGGAAGAGGTTAACAAGACCAATTATCAGCTTATTTGGAAGGGAGTAGAGAAAATCAGATTCTGCACAGCGCGAATTAAGAATGGACACGAACATCAAAACTGAAGTGGTAGATGAAAATAAAGTGAGAGAATTTGACAAGGCAAATATGATGAAAGGCCTTTGTCTGTTGAAGATTGGAAATCCATCATCACTTTTGGTACCGCCTGGTACAGTTATAGCTGAGGTGAAGACAACTGTTGCAATGAGCACTGCAGCAAAGGTACATGATTTTGCTGCATGTTTCAGCCATTGTTCTCCTTCAGACATTAAATCCTCGTGTTCCTCTGTGAATAACATTGCAGGTGTTTTTCCAGCAGAGTTTTCCTTCACTCTGTAGCTGGGCAGGACAAATTTTTCCACTTCCTGTATAGAAAACTCAAAATTCAAAATACAAAAGAACATGTATGACATGACATTTCCAGTGTCCAAGTAGTTGAGAACATTTCAGATTTCAGGCTATTCTGACCATACTTTAATAATGAAGTAATTTTCCTAGAAGAAGTAAATCAATTACCTTATACCACTGTAACTCACGCTGCATCTGCGAAGCAGCACCAGTTACAAGATTAAGTCGGTGTGGAGGTGCCAACTTTCCTGCCAAATGCAGAATATTGTTCTCAAGGCTGTCAGTATTCTGTGTCACCAGATGTGCATGCTCATCCAACTCATACAAAAGGTTAAAAATAGTTTCGCGACGATTCATAACTGCCAACTGGAATAAATCATGGCGCTGTCGGTCCAGTGACCATATTGCACTAGGAAATGACTTCAAAACTTCTGCAACAATCTCATATATCCCTAAAGATGTCGCCTGAATGATTGCTGGTTTAAATACTACAGCAGATTTGAAGTTATCTTCTAGTATAACTTCCCTGCATAGGCATTTGACTAGTTCCATTGCTTGATGATGCATCAACTTTATGTCGTGGATATTCTTAACATATGGTACTGCAAAATAAATTAGCTAATGAACAACTTGCAGAAGAACAATGATAGTTCAATTCGTTTGTGAACAAGCATGATCTACCTATTCTTCTAGTGCCCTCCCAAAATTTTGAATGTAAGCTATGGCAAACTGCACAGGGGAAACAGAATATGAGAAAACTGCAATTCTTGTGCTGCAAATTGATAGGATTACTTCATAAATGAGTTTAGAATGGCAATCTAACACAGGGTTGTGGAGAAAAATGTCGTTTTACAAGCAATTGTCACCTTCAAAGCAAATTAGGAAGATGAATAAATTTGTGAAGTGAGAATTTCGATTACCAGATACAAGTTTCTTCCTTGGTTTCAGAGATTGGTTTTCAATGTCCTGTCCGCTTTTGGGGCCCGAGAACTTCTTTAACCTCACAGGAATACCTTGTGAATGAAAAGGATTAGGAATATGCTTCATTCAGCATAGCAGTGAGATTCCTTTTGTATAAAACAATTATCATCTTTATGTCCTTATTGAGGGAAAAAAATGAAATTCAAATTGGTCCTTGAGTTTCCTGTTGATTCTAGATCAGTCTAGCATGAGCACCACAACTAACCACATGAAGCAAAGATTTTCTTAAGGGGGTTTCAACATTGGTCAACTTTTGTTCTCCATGCAAAGAAGTTCATGATAAAAGGAGGCATATAACAGTGGTGAAAGAAAACTACAATCAATTCAATAAAGATCATGATAAAAGTGTCAGAAATATCAGTTACTTGGAAATGAGAATTGAAAGGTAAGTGACGTATTGATCACAGTTCCTGTTATTAGTAGTCCCTACTCTTCTTTGAACAGCAAAGAAGCTAAGTCATCAGGAATGGAATCAAAAATAATTGTTTCAAGAAAGAATATATTTGATAAGGACTCCGTTTGCTGTTATAAAGTTCCACAAATGAAAGGGTGGAAATAAAACCGAATAAGTAAATTCAAATCCAGTGGTATATCAAGGAGGAAATCAAAATATTACTAAAAGATATCCAAAAGTTTATTTCTGTAGTTCTACCACTAACTTTTCACTTTCCAGTATGAAATAAGAATAAACAAATAAATAAAACAAACTCTATTCATCTATTATTAGTGAAGTTTCTCAATGAAAGAATTAGAGAGCTTTTCAAAGTATGTGATAGATGCCTCCCATATACCAGGCATATATTCTTTATCTTTTTTGAGTTGAGAAGGATATCTTGGATATTTTTTGTCAACTTCATCATAAGAGAAGGGATAGGCAAATTTTTTGGTCTAGCACCCTTCACTAGAGGAAATACGTGACTTAGTGTCAGTTTTTTACAATCACTACTCGTTATCTAAGAATTGTCAAGAGACTCAGACAACACTTCCACTAATTTCGTTTCTCAGCACATTCACATGCACGCTTCAGCTTCTCAATAAACCTACCCACTCTACTATCCCAGTTATCTGTTATATAGTTTGCTTATTTTAAATCCCAAACACCAAATAAGGTTTGCACTAATCTTGAAGAATGGAAGCATTCTTGAAGTCATTAACAATATTATACATATATGTAGTCCCTTTCATCTCAGAGATAGATGAAATAATTCCATCTCCATTTATGTCTAGATAGAGACATAGCTACTGGTTTCTGGAAAATGAACCCACACAAAAGACTTTTTGATAAAATACAGAGGCCACAAAAGACTTCTGATAAATTACAGAGGCACAGGCCACAGGTTCATTACACCCAGTACCTTAGATAATGAGGAATCAAGAATGAAAACATAATTTCTCAATTTCTCATTAACAGCATATGACATAGAATAAGATGAATGATATAAATGAAATTCCAAAACTTGGGAAGTGCATGTCAGGCAAAAAATTACTTATGCAAATCCCCATTTAACTAGTGCTATCTGCTACTACCATAGAGGAGCATTCTCAAAATCCCAAAAGTTATCCATGAGAAATAAATATCAGATAGAAAGATGCAAGTACAAGAACTAACAGTGGTACATTACAAGTTGGCAAAAACCTAAGCATGCTCCACTTGGAAATGCTGAAGGCTTTCCAGCTATAATACTCAATGGTGTGTTGTTGCCAGGAGATATGGTCGTAGCAAGCTTGGGGTTTCTTTGAAATAGATGCAAAGCAACATCTGCAAGAGTTGTTCATAGGCAATGATGAAAGCAGCAGAAGATCAGAAACTTCAACAGTGGTACAATTAACTTTCTGTACAATATATGTATATTCAACAGCAGAATCATGTTCAGTAAGTCATTTTCAGAATTCTACCTGTCAATGTAACTCACCATAGAAGCCCGAGGTCACAACAATATTCATAAGAGTGAGACCAGGTTTATCTGAAAAAGGACTAGGTTGCACATTATCACTGGTAACTGCTAATAAGTATAATAGCATCTCCTTGTGCCCAAATAAAGCTGCCAAATGAAGAGGTAATAAATCTGAATCGGTCCAAAGGTTGGGTAAACCTGGATCTTTGTCCACTAACAGTTTTGCTGCATTGACATTGCCATATTTGGCAGCTAAGTGAAGAGCCGTCTCATTAAATTTATTTCTCTGAGACAAAGTATTAGTTGGCATCAACAGAACTAGCTTATCCACAAATTCAATTGCTTCTATTCTTCCAACTGACACATGCAGTGATGTCTCAAGATTCTTTGTGATAGTTGCAGTGACAGCATCAGGATTGAGGTCAAAGAATCTTCTAGCCATTTCCCAATTACCCCTTATGGCAGCTCTGTAAAGAGGCAGGTAAAAGTTGATGTCCTTCTCTGCTTTGTTTTCATCTTTTATAACAAAAAGAGGAGAAAAAAAAGAGCATTAAAATTCAACCTTTTTGTCAGAAAAAATCACAGTAAAGAAATAACAGCTTTATTTCCGGAGAACATAAGCCCTGCCTATGAGCAATCATAAACTCACAAAATAGTATTTGACTGACCAGCTTTGCTGCCAGGACCTCTCAACTGTACTGAAGAGGAGGCCATCTGCACTGATGCAGACCAAGTGCAAAGTTTGCCAAGGCTTTTATCCTTCCTAGAATTTTCCGGGATTTTGAATCTTAGCGTACAGCAGTGGACTAGTTAGCAGCTGGACCACAGTGGCACAACCCTCAGGTGTCTTTCCATCCTTCCATCTGGTTTCCGAAAAAAACCGAGGGTACTAATGGAGTAAAATGCCTATTAAATATGCAGAAAAACTATCCTCTTCTTCCAAAAATAAATAATTAATCATGCAACAGAGGTGAATACTGCAAAGCTTCGTTATTGTGCTGAAGACTTGAAAGCTAAAACTTAATAGTAAAGAACCACTAAAAATTCATCGAAGAGAGAGGTGAAAAGAAAAGGCATAAATTAAAATGAAGATTGGAACTTTGAACATTTCTATGACGGATACTGATCTGAGAACAAAGAGAAACAAAAGAACTAAGCAATGACAAGTGTAATCGTCCGATTATCCTCCAAAAAATAAAACAAGTCCTTTAAAGAAATATATATATATATATATTTATATATATGACTTCAGATTCTATTAGCCCTATTAGATTCCTTGATCATTTGCCAAAACAAGCCCTTTTACGTTAAATGAGTATGATGAACACCATGATTGTTATTTCTTCTGCCAAACTTCACTTGAAAATGCTTACCTTTGAGCTTTTAGCTTCTACCCCCCTCCGAAATGTGAACATCCCTTGCTGTCCCAGCTTGTCCGACGTGTTCATGCCATGCTCCACTCCGCAAGTCAAGTGCAGAAAATATCTGGTCCAAGTTTTGAGGACTGTTGTTACCGGTTAGAACTGAAACAGGTGAAATTATCCCAAAAAAGAAAAGCGCAAAAGAAAATATGTTACAGGGAAAGAGAGAAAAGTAAAGAAGAGCTCCGAAGTCACGGACCAGGAACAACTTGGGCGATCAGTAAAGAATCGAGTAGCATTAATCAATTCAACTGACGAAATATTTGCGCTAATCCATTAAGGTGGTTGCACAGGCACAGCGCCGTCTAGTTGAGATTCATGCTGCGGGATTAGCACTTCTCCAATACATAGCGTAGAGTGGTAAAAATTCAATTGTTTGTTGGTGAAGTTTTGATCTTTGTTGTTGATCAATTCATATAAAAAGATATTTTTAAAAAAAAGTGTTTGAAAATTTGAAAGGAAGAGAAAATGAAAATTTTGGACAAAAGTTGAAGAAAATCGAAAACCTTAGCAACTTATGAAAGTTTAAACCTAGAAAAATTGTGAAGTTTGGTGAAAATCTTGTATGAAATTGATTGTTTGGAGTTTGAAGAAGATTGAAGTGAAATTAATCTTATTTGAAACAAAGATTGAATCTTTGATTTGATTGTCGAAAATTTTTTTTATCACAAATTTTTTGAACCCAAGGTTTTATCAAAAATACCTATCTTTAAAATTTCATTGACTCTTAAAATTTCTTATCGAAACTTAGTTGATTGATCTAATTATTTGTCATTCATAATTTTTTTGATTCTTATTTGTGATTTCTTTGACTAATTGACAAGTTTGTGGAAAAAAAATTTTACATTCTTGAATTAGAGTGGTTGCAAAGCTTTTCTAGAGTCGATTAAGAGCCTCAAAGAAGTTCAAGAGAGGAAAAAAGGTTGAGAGAGTGAGATCAATTGCTTGAGAAAAAGCCAAAAAGAGTGCAAACACCAGAGAAATGTGAGGCAATATATTTTGTTATGTTTTTCCTTGTTTGTGCATGTATTCAACATGGGAGGAGACAACATTAATTTGGCTTATGTTGTCGAGAAGTTGGAGCAATTGTCTACCAGTATGTTGAGATGAGCAGAAAAATAGATAGAGTGGAAGAAAGGGTACATCATGTTAGAATACTCTTCCTCAACAAGGAAGAAATCAACAACCCAAAGAGGCAAAGGAATGGGAGGTCCTTTCCGAAGAGTTGCATAGCGAAGAAGGATGATTCAAGAGCAGTTAGAAGAAGCTGCTGATGAAGAAGAATGGGAAAGAGAAGATGAAGAGCCAAGAGGGCAAACAGGTAGAGAAGTTAGTTTGGGATCTATCAAATTGACTATTCCAACATTCAAGGGAGCATACTATCCGGAATCATACTTAGCTTGGGTCTTCGATTGATATGACTATTCGGAAGCTAAGAAGGTGAATAGTCAATAGCAAAAAGATTTGATAGATTATGTATTAACTTGGTGGGATCAACAATCAATAGCAAAAAGAAGAGCTAATGAGAGGCCTATATCTACTTGGAATGAGCTCAAGAATGTGATGAGCAGTCGCTTTGTTCTAACTTGCTATCAAACGGAGTCATATCAAAGATTGCAAACTCTATCTCAAGGTTCAAGGAGTGTAGATGATTATTACAAGAGGAGATGGAAGTAGCCATGATGAGGATCAACGTTGTGGAAGATGAAAAGGATACAATGGCTCGATTTTTATGTGGTTTGAACAATAAAATAACTGATCGAGTTGAGCTACATCACCGCTCGTCCTTGCAAGAGTTGATGAATATGTCAATAAAGATTGAAAAGTAGTTGAAAAGTAGAAGGGGTTCTTTTGGGAGAAATTTCAATTCACCAAGCCAACCAAATTCAATGAATAAAAGTTCAAGTAGTTGGCCAAGAAAGGAAGGAGAAAGCTTGAAATTTAGAACCAAGGGAGAGGGATTCAAGCCTAAATTTGCATATCATAAGGTACCTCAAAATGATAAGAGAATGGGGCTGCAACAACCTTTCAAGGCTAGAGAAATCAAGTGTTTGAAGTGTCAAGGGTATGGACATTATGCAAATCAATGTCCTAACAAGAGAAACATCTTGATTTAAAGAGGAATTGTTGAGTCGAAGAGTGAGATGAAGAAGAAATTGCAGCTATACAAGATTATGAAAAAATATAAAAGTGGAGAAGATGCAACTGAGAGTTTTGATGAAGAAAATTTGACTATTGTGGTGAGAAGAGTGCTTACTACTCAAACTAAGTAAGATGAAGAAGAGGAAGTGCACAGGGAGAATTTGTTAAATGCAAGATGTAGCACATATGGCAATGTTTACAGCTTGATAGTGGATAGTGGAAGGTGCTTGAATGTGGCAAGTTCTTACATGGGTGAAAGATTGATTTCCAAGCATTGATCTCCTAAGCCATACAAACTTCAATGGCTAAATGATAGTGTGGAAGTCAAGGTAGGAAAGTAAGCGAGAGTTCCTTTTTCAATTGGTAAGTGCCAAGATGAAGAAGTTATTTGTGATGTTGTGCCTATGCAAGCTGCATATCTATTGCTTGGGAGACCATGACAGTTTGATATACACTTGAGAAGGATAGAAATGAAGCACACATGGATTAAAAGGCCATGATGGAAAATATGAAATTGTACTATGAGAGCTTGAAAAAGAAAGAAATGTAGAAAATTCAAAAGAAATTGAGAGAAGAAAGAAAAAGAGAAGTGGCAGTGAAAAGAAATTGGTTTGTTACTCAAAAGAAAAAGAGATTAAGAGTGTTTGTTTGAGTTATAGACCGATGGTCTTGATCATGTTCAAACATTCTTTAAATTCTACTTCTTTTGATATTTCTTTTCTTGATACTAATACTTCTTTGCCTAGTGAAATTTACTCTCTTTTGCAGGCATATAATGATGTATTGTCGGAGGAATTACCTAAGGAGTTGCCACATATTAGAGGGATTGAGCACCAAAAAGACTTTGTTCCAGGAGCACTAGTGCTAAACAAGGCTGCCTATAGAACTAATCCGGAAGAGACCATGGAGTAGCAGAGGCAAGTTGAAGAGCTCTTAGAGAAGGGGTATGTAAGACAAAGAATGAGTCCTTATGTAATCCGAGTTATCCTAGTACCAAAGAAGGATGGTAGTTGGAGGATGTGTGTAGATTGTCGCTCCATCAACAAAATCATGGTAAAGTATTGCTTTCCTATTCCTAGGTTAGATGATATGTTGGATGAGTTGAGTAGTAGTGTGTGTTTTCCAAAGTGGTTATCATCAAATTAGGATGAAAGAAGCAGATGAACGAAAGACAGCTTTTAAGACTAAACATGGTTATATGAATGGGTTGTCATGCCATTTGGTTTAACTAATGCACCTAGCACATATATGAGGTTGATGAATCATGTTCTTAGGGATTGTATATTTTGATGATAGCTTGATTTATAGCAAGGGTATAGATGGGCACGTTGGTCAATTGCAAACTGTTTTTGACAAACTTAGGAGAGAAATAATTGTATGGCAATTTGAAGAATTGTTATTTTTGTTTACAAAAAGTTATATTTCTTATATATATATATATATATTTATATATTGTTTCTTTTAATGGTTTTCAAGTTGATAATGAGAAGGTTAAGGCAATTAAGGATTAGCCTACACCAAAGATTTTAAGTGAGGTAAGGTGTTTCCATGGGTTATCTTCGTTCTATCACAAGTTTGTACCCAATTTTAGTACTTTAGTTACCCCTCTTACCGAAGTGACCAAAGCAAAAGTAAAGTTTAGATGGGAGAGTGAATAAGAGAGTGCATTTAATTTGATGAAAGAAAAACTTGCATGTGCACCTATTTTATCCCTTCCCGATTTCTCCAAAGTATTTGAAATTGAATGTGAGGCATGGAGTTGGGGATTGGGGTTGTTCTTATGCAAGATAAGAAACCTATTGCTTACTTTAGAGAGAAATTAAGTGGTGCTTCTTTGAATTATTCGACTGATGACAAAAAGTTATTTTCTTTGGTTAGGTCATGGAGTATTGGCAGCACACTTATGGCCGAAGGAGTTTTTCATACACACCAACCATGAGTCATTGAGCATTTGAATTGACAAACCAAGCTAAGCAAAAGACAAGCAAGATGGGTAGAGTTTATAAAGATGTTTCAGTATGTCATCAAGTATAACAAGGTACGGAAAATGTGGTTGCAGATGCATTGTCTAGCAGGTATACTCTTATCACTACTCTTGGTGCAAGATTACTAGGTTGTGAAATTATTATGGGGTTTTATGAGAATGATGATGATTTTACGACTGTGTATGTTTCTTGTAAGACTAGTGCTTATGATAAGTATTATTTGCATGATGGATTTTTGGTTAGGGAGAATAAATTGTGTATTTCTAAATGTTCAATTAGGAAATTGCTTGTGATTGAAAGTCATGGAATAGGTTTAATGTGACACTTGGGAATTCTAAGACTCTAGACACTCTTAGGGAGCATTTTTATTGTCCTTATTTGAAGAAAGATGTGTTTAAGGTATGCTCTAATTGTCTTGTATGCAAGAAAGCTAAATTAACATTAAAACCACATGGATTATATATGCATTTACCAATTTCTAGTGCACCTTGGGAAGATATATCTATGGATTTTGTTCTTGGTTTACCTAGGTCTAGAAGAGGAAAAGATTTTATATTTGTGGTGGTTGATAGATTTTCTAAGATGGCTCATTTTATTACATGTTCAAAGGTTGATAATGCACCTCATATGGCAAATTTGTTCTTTAAAGAAGTTGTTAGATTGCATGGCATACCTAAAACTACTGTTAGTGAGAGGGATGCTAAATTTCTAAGTTACTTTTGGAAAGGTTTGTGGGAGGGGGGCAATTGGGAACTAAGTTATTGTTTTTGGTAAATAGAACATTGGGAAGTTTATTGAGAGCTGTCATAACAAGGAATTTGAAATTTTGGGAAGAATCCTAGCCTTATATTGAGTTTGCATATAATAGGTGTGTTCATTCTTCTACTCATTTTTCACCATTTGAGTTGGTTTATGGATTTAACCCTTAACTCCATCGGATTTAATGCCTTTACCTGTGACTGATCTCCATAGCCAAGATGGTAACAAGAAAACTGAGAAGATTAAGCAATTGCATGCCAAAGCAAGGGAGAATATTCAGGCTAATACTCAAATGCATGCAAATTAGTACAATAAGCCAGAAAATTAGTGAAGATCGAAGTCAGTGATTGTTTATGGATCCATTTGCAGAAATAGAGGTTTCCTCAAGTTTGGAAAACTAAGCTTGATCAACAAGGAGATGGACCATTCCAGATTGTTGAGAAGATTAATGATAATACATACAAAGTGGATCTCCAAGATAAGTATAATGTAAGTTCTATATTTAATGTCCGTGAGCTTTCTCCTTTAGATATAGATGATGCCAATTCGATGACGAATATTTTTAAGAATTGGGTGATGGAGATCAAGCTCTAAGCTTACCTACTAGACCTATTACAAGAGTAAGAGCTTCGAAAATAAGGAAAGCTTTGGTATTTATGTAACGGAAAGAAGAACTCTTTCATTTTGAAGAGTTATTGCAAGGATCAAAGCTAGAGGAAGTTATTGAAGAAAGGAATCTATGGAATCTGAAGTTAATTGAAGGTTTGGAAAGCTCGCATTCATGCTAGGAAGATGGAGGAACAATGTACAAGGAAAACATGATGGAATGGCATCCAAAGAATGTAGAAAAGATGGAAGAAAGCGACCAAGTCGGCACTGGATAAGACAAGTTTAAAATTTTGCAGAATTCAAGAAGCATGCCTGCACTGCATTCGAGCCTCTACCTGGCATCGGACAACAACAAGGAAAGGCCAACTGGAGCCAGACACTCTGTTTTCCAACTCGATTAAGTTTTAGTCTCCTGTTTCATTTTCTTTGTTTTAGTTAGTTAATGCAAATAAAAGTCCTATTATGACTTGGTAATGTTTAGAACAAATCTTGGATTATAAATACATCCTTTTTATGTAATTTTAAACATCTTTTTTCAATCAATCAAATTATACTTTTCTCCTTTGAGAGTAAAAACCTAAAGATCAAATTAATCTTTTATGAGAATTTCACATAGAACTTTTGAGGGTTTTTGAGAGAAGTATTAAGAGGATTACTACTACTTTGGTTTAGGGTGTAGGAAGGTTCTTTAAACTTGTAGATTTTTAGGGTATTCCATAGTCTTCATTAATCTATTCTAAACTTGAATCATCGACGAATTCGTGGGAATTTGATTACTCATTGAGAAGTTATTTAGGGTAAGGCCTAGAATTGAGAAACTTTAACCTTGAGAATCACATCAATTAGCCCATTTATGAACAAACCTCTTACTTCGGTGGGATGTTTACTGTTGTAAATGTTATTATTAACATAGGAGTGATATATTAATGAAAAGCCCTTTCTTGGTAGAATAATTTCCTGTCTTAATATGACATTTCATAAAGGTGAAAAATGTTGCCAAAGGTGTAACGTAGACCATATGTCCTTCAAAAATAAAAGATAAGGAAAAAAAAGACGGAGTTTTGAGTATGTGTATCTGCTTTGGACATACACCATATGCTTTCGGCTTTAGCCGTACACCATATGCCCTTCCGAAAAAAGGGAAGAAAGAAAAACAATTGATGATTCTATGTATAAGTTGTGCTTTTCTTTGATGATTCAGGCTTATTGCCTTAGCTAAGGCTCCCAGCATTTCCGAAAAAAGAAAGGGAAAGGGATGAATGCTGCGAAATTGTGTTTTGGTGGAGTTACCGGAACTCATGTGTTGCGGCTTACTTGTTGTCGGCCTTGTGTTTCAGCCTATGTGGCGAATGATGCCTCTTGTGTTGTGGTCTTGAGTTTCAACCCATACTGAGGCTTCATGTTCCTTCCATATGTTATGTAACATAGGTGAATACTGCAAAGCTTCGTTATTGTTCTGAAGACTTGAAAGCTAAACTTAATGGTAAAGAACCACTAAAAATTCATCAAAGAGAGAGGTGAAAAGAAAAGCCATATATTAAAACTAAGATTGGAACTTTGAACATTTCTATGACGGATACTTATCTTAGAACAAAGAGAGAAGCAAAAAACTAAGACATGACAAGTGAAATCGTTTGATTATCTTCCATAAAATAAAACAAGCCCTTTAAAGAAATATGTAGATGATGTCAGATTCCATTAGCCCTATTAGATCTATTGATCATTTGCCAAAGTAAAACAAGCCCTTTTAAGTTAAAAACAAACATAATAATTATATGACTTCAGTAAGGAATTGAGTAACATCAATCAATTCAATTGAAGAAATAATATGCCATAATCCATTTAGGTTGTTGCACAGGCACAACACCTTCTAATTTAGATAATCATATGAGCACCAAACACCATATACACCTTTTAATTCAATCACCCCGTTGTCGTGGTAAGTGCCACATTAACGTTTTGTTAAACTTTTTCTATTAAGTTAAAACTCGAGCCAAAAATAATAATAATAAACATATCTGAAATTGCTTACATATTTTAGGGTAAAAAGTCTTGGAAGCACTTAAACTTTAACATTTTTTTATTTAGACACTCGAACTTTTTTTTTCAATACCAAACACTCGAACTTTCCAAATGTATCCAATTTGGCACTTCTATTCAACTTGAGCATTGACAGTTGATGGAAAGTGCCTACGAGCACATTACGTGACCTTTTTGAAGGGTGCTTTAGAAAGAATAGCTTCTCCTTCCTTCAGTCCGATTATTGCTTTACCTTCTTCACTCATCACTCTTTACAAATTTTTTTGGCACTAAATGCCATTGACAGCAAGAAAATCTGAGCTAGGAAATAAGGTAATGGAAAGAGAAAACAAAGGCACACAAATTAAGGCATCTTTTCTTTGTTAGCAGGCAGTGTTGGGCACAAGACCTACTACCAAATCCAAAAGAATAATAAAGGAACCCAAAAAAGGGAAACAAAGAGCACAAAATATTTTATATGGTTCGATCTCTTAACTAAACCTACTCTACAACCCCTCAACAAAGGAAGGAAAACCCACTAGCAATTTTTGAACAGAAAAATTACAAACCCTCTCGAAGGTTTCAACTCGAGTTTAGCTCTCCAAACATACACCTCTCAAAGTTTGGAATGTTAAAAAACTCAACTTATATTAAAATACAAAAAGGATTGACCTTTTATAGATGTCCAAATAATACAATTTTTCTTAACTTTTCTACGTTAGACATTGGGAAACTCTTTAGACACAAAAATTCCTCTCGTTTTCCAAGGTGTCACATATCTCTACTTCGTCAAGAAATCTGACTTTCGTCTTTGAGATGTTATCTACTTTGTTGTTCCTTCCCATTCTTCTTGGCAAGGCACATCCATCCAAGAAGTAGATGTGTTTTCCCTTCTTCCTCCCTTGCATATTCCATTCTTGAAAACTTTGCATTGTTTTCCAATGCAGATATACTTGTACCCATTGAAGCCAACTTGCCTAAAGAAAGAATATTGATTTTAACAATTAGTACTTATTTCACTCTGGTAATTTCTTTGACTTCATTATTGTGGAGTTTCAAAGAACAATTCCCTATGTTGATGAATACAAAGTTTCCTTTAGTGTACAAAGGCTCAAATAATTCTTGGTTAGTGCAAATGTGAGAGTCAGCAACAAATTATCCTCAACAACAGTTACATTCAAACAAAGAACATCATCATTTGAGTTGACTGAATTAATAGAGGCTTTCGACTTACACTTTAATTCTCTCAATCTTTTCAGATCTTTCTTGAACTTTGAATAACAATATTGAAGATGACCTAACTCTCCATAATAGTGGCACTCGACATTGTTAAGATCTTTTTGTCGAAATTTTGATCTTCCCCTGCGATGGTCATTTTTCTTCGACCTCCCTCTATCAAAGCTCTCTCCGACTAATGTGAACCTAACTCTTGATTAGCTAGACCCAACAGAAGTATGAAATTTTTCCTAGACAATTGCAAGGTTTTGATGCTTGAACGTATATTGACCCGACGTTGTTTCTGAAGCGTGAACTAATATCTTCAACGGGTGACGCCACAAACAACCTAAGCTAGTTGAATGATAAGTCAAGAGTTTTAGGAAGAACCAAAAAAGATAGAGAAATCTCTCAAATGCCAAATTGTATTCAATAATAATCCAATTAACTTAGTCTTACAATAGCAATATTTATAATAACAAAAGATACCTAATAACACAAGTTACATGATCCTTTTCTAACAAGTAATAGGAAACTACTAAGAATAATAATTGGAATAAACTACTAAACCTAAATAATAATAAAATATTGATTGGAAACACATTGAAAATCTCCTAATCAAATAAGGATAAAATTAATTTAAAAAAAAGTAAAATTTAAAACAACAAATTCGTGGTCAAACAGGTTTGACGGGATGACCAATGTTGAAATTACTCCCGATTTACATTCGTTTTGCTCCAAATTTCTCCACCAAGCTTCCTTTATATAAAACAATGTTTTAATGACTTGTTTTCCATCTTTTGAATGCATTGGAGTCTTTAAATGAAGATCTTCTACATGTTCCTGGAAGAATCAAATTATCAATTTCCTTCACTCATTTATCCACGAACTTATAGTTGGACCTTTTGGAATTCTTTGCTTGCCATCCCCGTCATTCCCCCTCTCCTAAAAAAGATTCCTCCTCGAATCTTGATCATCTGCATCAAAAGGAGAAAGATCACTAACATTAAATGTGGCATGAACATTATACTCACTAGGAAGATCAATCTTGTAAGCATTGTCATTAATCTTCTCAACAACTTGAAAAGGTCCATCTCCTCTAGGATCCAATTTTGATTTGTGAAGATTGGGAAATCTCTCCTTGCAAAAATGTACCTAAACCCAACTCCAACATTGAAGATTGAGCTGCGTACTTATTTGATTGCTTCTCAATATTTGTCCTTGCTTTAACATGAATTCTTTTTAATCAAATCTGTCCTTTTCTTTCCATCCAAACTTGTTAGTTCATTAATAGGTAAAAGGACAAGATCTAATGGAGTTAACGGATTAAAACCATAAACCAATTCAAAAGGTGAATAATGAATAGTAGAATGCACACAAAGATTATATGCAAATTCAATGAATGGTATGCATTCTTCCCATGACTTCAAATTCAGTTTGACCATCGTTTTTTGATGACAAGTAGTAGAAAACAACAACTTAGTACCTAACTTTCCCCACAAAACAGGCTAAAAATGACTCAAGAACTTAGCATTATGATCCCTCACAATACCTTTAGGAATTCCATGCAAACGAACAATTTCTTTGAAAAACAAATAAGCCACATGTGTTGCATCATCAGTCTTCTTACATGGAATGAAATGTGTCAGCTTGGCAAAACCTATCCATAACCACAAATATAGAATTCTTACCTCTTTTAGATCTAGGCAATCCTAAGATAAAATCCATTGAAACATCAATCCAAGGTGCATAAGGAATAGGTAGAGGCAAATACAAACCATGAGGATTAACATTAGATTTTGCTTTTCTACATGCAATGCAATTTGAAAAAATTTTTGACAACATCCTTTTTCATATGAGGCCAAAAGAAATGATCTTTCAACATATCCTAGGTCTTAGCAATGCCAAAATATCCCATTAAACCACCCTCATGAGATTCAATGACCAACAATTTACGCAATGAACATTTAGGAATGCAAAGTTTATCTTCCCTAAACAAATAACCGTCATGTTTATAAAATTTCTCAAAAGCCCCTTGATCATATACAAGAAAAACATCTTTAAAATCCTCATTATTGACATAAAGTCCCTTAATATGCTCAAAACCCAACAATTTAGCATTACGAGTAGAGATTAAGGCATACCTCTTTGACAAAGCATCTGCGACCACATTCTTCTTACCTTGCTTGTACTTTATCACATACGGAAACGTCACAATAAATTCCACCCACTTGGCATGCCTCTTGCTAAGCTTATCTTAATCCATCAAATGCTTTAATGATTCACGATCTGTATGAACAACAAACTCATGAGGCCAAGGATAATGTTGCCAAGTATGTAAAACTCTAACCATAGCATATAATTCTTTATCATAAGTAGAATATCGCAAAGATGCTCCATGAAATTTTTCACTAAAATATGCAATTGGCCTTCCTTCTTGCATTAAAACAGCCCCAATGCCCAATGTTGAGGCATCACATCCAATTTCAAAGACTTTAGAAAAACCGGGTAATGCAAGAATTGGAGCACTGACTAGATTCCATCTTTTCATTGTTTCTTTGATTTCTTGGAGGCCAAGATTTTATCTTTTCATTGTTTCTTGGATTTCTTGGAAAACAAGATTCTATCTTTTCATTGTTTGTTGGTTTCTTGAATTGTTGTGGTTTCTTAAACCTTAGAAACATATTCTAGGCAAAAGATCTGACCTTTGTTGATTATCTATCAAAGTAAAAAAAAAAAAAATCAAAATTGAAAGTTCCTTAAAAATTGAAAATTGTGAAAGTTGATATCTTGTGGGAAATTGTGCTTGTTAATTACCTATTCATTCTTAGGTTCATTAAAAATCAATTCCACATAAAAAAGATAAATATCATCTTTGAATCTTTTATTATTCAAATAGCATTCTTTCATATTGACCTATTTCTTGATTTCTTTGGTTCTTGTTTGTCAATCTTGTGTGAACTAATTGATTCAATTGATTGATTGCTTCCTACGATCGTTGTTTTCTATTGATTGGTAAATTGAAGTTCTCTTAAGAGCCTCAAGAAGAAAGAGCTGAGAGGAAAAAGGAGTGAGGGGTGAGATCCTAAGAGCAAGAAAAAGCCTTAATTGTGTGATACATAAGTTAAGAGTGACATCTTTTTTAGTGAAACACTTAAGGAAGTGATATGAGGAATATTTTTATCTAACCTTGTTTCTTGCGGGAAATTCTTTTCAATGTCTAAATAGGAAATTAAACTGGAAGGTGGTGAAGACAAGTTCAAGTTGATGTTTAATGCAATAATGCAACGACTAGAGGCATTGAACACGATAATCCAAAACATGGATGGATGATGTTGACGGGTAGAAAAGAATAGGGAGAAACTGCAAAATCTTACTCAAGGCTCCAAAAGTGTAAATTAGTATTATAAAGAAATAGAAATTGCAATGATGGAAGTACGTATAAAAGAGAGCGAGGCAGCAACAATGGATAGATTTATCAATGGCTTGAATGAAGAGATTTGGGAAAGAGTTGTGCCATATTACTATGATTATCTTGAGGATTGAGTACGCATGGCCATCCAAGTTGAAAGAGACTTAAAGAACAATAAGTCTTCTTATGAAAGATCTCGTAGTAGTTCAAGTTATGGCACTCCATCATTAACTAAAGTGCAATCTACTAGAGATGAAGACCTCAAATGCTTCTTGTGCAAGAAATATAGACATAAAGCTCTTTATTGTCAAATATGGAAGGAAGTGTTGCGCAAGAAGGAAGATGAATTAACCACAAATGAAGGGGAAGGTGAAGAGAAACTTCAAGAGATGGTTGTTAAAGAGAAAGCCCAAGTGACTACTAGTGAAGTAAAGGAAGTTGATGATAAAGATGATGAGGAACAAAAGGAAAGCCTATCTTTTGATAAAGGCTAAGTTTATGCGAAACATTGTGGTGTAATCGAGGATAATGGAAGTTGTCACATTGTGGCAAGTGAATATATGGAGGGAAAATTAGGACTTCCTTGTATGGATCTTCCAAACCATGATGAAGTACAATTTTTGACCGCAAGTGTTGAATTGAAAATATGAAAAAGAGAGTTGTGAAAAAGAAGAAATATGTTTGAGTGAAAAAGAATTTGAGCAAAAAGAAAAAAGTGAACTTGAAAAAGAAAGTGAGAGAAAAGATGAGATTGAGATAAAAGAACTGAGCAAAGAAAAAGTGTACTTAAATGAAAAGGAAAGAGAGAATAAGAGTGCCTTGGTGGTGAGTAAAGAAATTTTTATTCCTACTTCTAACATTGACTATTCTATTTCTAGTTTTCTTGTGCCTAAATTGCATTAATTTGAAAGGTTAACCATGTTGAATTAAGGCAAGGAGATTACGGTAATAAATGCTATGTTAAAGTGGTACACTCTTATCTCTACACTTGGTAATAAATTGTTGAGTTTTGAATATGACAAGTTATTTTCTTTGTGCAAGCATGATTTGGGTAGTGAGTATGATGTATATAAGCAAGGCTTTATTCCCGAATTCTTCAAGCATAATAATTCTTTGCGTAAAGAATGTAAGTTGTATATTAATTTGAGTCTTGTGAAAGTTTTCATGGA
Source organism: Echites panduratus (assembly GCA_035221335.1). NCBI lineage: Eukaryota > Viridiplantae > Streptophyta > Magnoliopsida > Gentianales > Apocynaceae > Echites > Echites panduratus. The sequence goes on from JAWZTD010000071.1 coordinate 46,039, forward strand.
TTTTGAGTTTGTGAAAGAGTCTTGTGTGAATGCATGTGGTTATAGAGATATGACTATTACATGTGGACAAGGAGTTCTTACTAAGTTCTATAATCATGATGTCTCAAATGCTTTTGTGAGTGATTTGATAGAGCTTTAGTTACATGGAAAGAGCATGATGTTAAATTATCATATTTTGAAGTGTTTGATTTTCATGAGAAAGCTTAACTTTAAAGTATACATGATTGGAATATCTAAGATTGTTTTTGATGATAGAGTATTGTGGATTTTTGTTGTTTTGTCTCATGATAATCATTTGTGTTTTCCAAGAAATGTATATATTTATATGATTCTTAATAGACAAATTAATGTTTGTGAACTTCAAGATAATTTGTTGAGAATTGGTACTTTAAATGTTATTGAATGTTCCATGTATAATGACTTTTATGGTTTGTTGAGCTTTAAGATAGGTTTTGAAAGTCATGTTAGTGGTCCTATATTCTTGGATGTCTTGTTCAAAAAGCATGTTATGACATTTATTGTATTTTTTCAAGATATTGTGCATTCTAACATATGTTGAGGTAATATTCTTATCAATTTTACACATGTGTTTGATGTCATTGATAGAGGTCCTATGTATGAAAAGGCAAGGAATTGTTTCTTTTATATCTTATGTTTTAATAGAAGATTCGGAAGTCAATTATATCATGTTTTATGGGGTCATAGACCATTGAGACTTATGGTATATGTTTTCAATTGAAGAACTTTATGTTCTTTGTGTTTAGAAAGGATATTTTGGCTTGGTCATACTTTTTTAATTCATGAGAAGCTTGTAGATGAAATGCAATTCTTTTCAATCAAAGAATGGCCACCATCTCGGTATGAAGAAGTGGTGGGAAATTTTTATAGCAACGTTTCAGTGGAAGATAGCGCTTGTCAAGACTTTAAGGACATTGATCTTTGTGGTAAGTATTATATTGATCCTTTAATCCATGGTAGTGACATTTCTCCTTTCAATGTAGGACTTGCAAATTCGATTAAGAATCTTTTTAAGGAGAGGGGGAATTATGGAGATAAAAGAAGCAGTAGAAGTTATGGCTAGCCAAGAATTCCTAAAGGTCCAACCATAAGTTCGAGGATAAATGAGTGAAGGAAATTGATAATTTAATTCTTCCAAGAACGTGTAGAAGATCTTCATTTAAAGACTCCAATGCATTCAAAAGAAGGAAATCAAGCCATTAAAACATTTTCAATTTCCTTCACTCATTTATCCTCAAACTTATGATTGGACATTTAGGAATTCTTGGCTCGCCATAACTTTTAGTGCTTCTTTCTCCATCATTGACAAGATTGACAAACAAGCACCAAAGAAATCAATAATTAGATCAATATTCAAGAATTTCTATTTGAATAACAAAATATTCAAATATGTTATCTTTTTTATTTGGAATTGATTTTTAATGAAACCAAGAATGAATCGGTAAATTAACAAGCACAATTTTCCACAAGATATCAACTTTCACAATTTCAATTTTTGTTGATTTTCAATTTCGAATTTTTTTTTTTTGTCTTTTTTTATTGACTTTTGGTAACAAATAAACAACTAAGGTGGGAGCTTTTGCCTAGAATTTGAGTCTATGGTTTAAGAAACCACAAAAACAATTCAAGAAACCAAAGAACAATGAAAAAATAGAATCTTTTTTTCCAAGAGATCCAAGAAACAATAAAAGGTAGAATCTTTTTGTATTTTTATGAATAAGAAACAAAGAAATATACAAAGAAGAACAAGAAACAAAGAAAATATAAGATTTTTTTTTTTGAAGAAAGAACATCAAAGAAACAAACAAAGAATACAAAGATAGTAACCTTAGGCTCTAATACCAAAATTGATTTGAACCTAGCTTTTGATTAGCTAGACAAAACAGAGAATTATACTGTTTTGATGCTTAAACGTATATTAAAAAGAAGCTATTTCTCAAGCGTGAACCAATATCTCCAATGGGTGCCCTTTCATTCATGCAGACCCACTTCAGAAATAGATGGGCTTGGGTCCATTTCACCTTCGGGGTTCCGCAAGTCGTTCTAGCAAATACTATAACGGCCTCTCCTACTTCAATAGACGATCCAGACTCTCCAAAACCATCGAGCAATTTATCTCTTGGGCCTTCGGGTAAGGAAAGTGACAAAGACCTAACAAGCATGGAGACCACCTTACTAGGAGCATAGTGCCACAGATCGACGTTTTTAGTCAAATATTTCTTTGATAACACTTGAATAATTGGAGGTCTCGTAACGCTATCATCTGGCATTTCACTAGTGGAATACTTTAAGTAAACCTTCATCTTACAATAAGTCATCCCTTGTTTTATGTTAGAATAATCCAAACGATATTTAACAACCTAAGGAACACCTTTTTCATGTACAGAGCAATAACCGTTCCAATAATAAATCAACTCGCATTGACAATCCACGGGAAAAACAAAATAAGCTTGCAAATAATCACTATCGTCCAAACGATGATCGTATATATTCACCCTAACGACAAAGGGGAGTACTTAAATAAAAATCTTATCAACCTTAATACTTTTTGTTACCATATCTCAATCTCAATTGTGAAAATAAATTAGGCAAAGCGAGTTCTATGGTAGCATACTCACTTGAATAAATACCTTCCACAATACCAGTTTTTATATCATCAAGGTCCATTAACCTAAACAAAGATAGATAGATTACATTTATTAAATGGACTTAAAATACATTTGGGTCCTTAATGTATATTTACATTCTTTTCCATTAACAGTGGTGGCTATAAGATAAAGATCCCCTTCTAAATACTTCCAACATTTCTTAAGCTATCCTTGTAATCGGTCCACGAATCCAGTGGCATAAATTGATCAACAACTTCTATACCATGTTTGACGTGTTCCTTCTCAACCCCACCATTCAACTTGTATCTCAATTTTTTAAGGATGAGAAAACGATCACTCTGATCCGGGTCTACATTCCAAGTCACGGGATTTCCTTCACCAACACAGATAAATATCTTATCAGGCATAGGTACCGTATCAGAAGGAGAGCTATCACTTATGATATAAAACAATACATGGTGAACAATGGGATCCACTTTAGCATCGGACCCCAGCTATCAGCTTTAACCTTTTCACGACGATCTTATCAGATTGACGATAGCATCTCTTATTCCCCAACATGACAGCATTAAGCAACCTAGAGGAGCCTTTATTATTAAAAGTCACATCACGTAACTATTCATCAAATAGTTGTAGTTTCCTGCACCCCTCTTCTTTCTTTTAATAAACCGTGGAATGTTCTGCACATATTTACGGGGTGTATTAGACGATTGAGGAAATCTATACTGTGCACAACTGCAATAAGAAAGGTTAAATGCACTCGAAAATTATGGTGTTCTTCTTCTATAAGCTATCGGTGGTGTTCGATACTGACTGCTTCCACCCACGTCCATTCTTAACAAATGATTCAATAGCTCTAACACGTACAGGTCTATGACTCTTATTACCTCGGTTAAAATTTCTGGATAGACTTCTTAATCTCGCAATCTGTGCTCTCTCTTCTTGCTAGGCTCCAACAAACTTCTTCGGAACTAAATGACACTTCTCCTCCCACTCTCTGATTTGCCAAGTCAAAAAATGACCTACACACATTTGAACAAATTGCTTGCAATTCTCTGGATAATCTTCTATGCAGTACAATATTGTATGCGAATAAAATCAGAAAATATAAGCCCAAAAGATACAAGAGAACCAGAAAATACCAGGTTTTGTTCTCTACAATGACACTCTCAAATTCAAAAAGCAACTCGATTGAAATACCCTATCAACTCACCACTTTTGTTATAACTCCTAAATATTCCTTAACACCCAAGAAAAGTACGAAATGGGACCTCGAATAAGCTACTTTATTTCAAATCTCAAACAAAAAGCTCTAGTAAAACTAAAGAGACCACCAAGATTAAGACAAGTGTAATCCACAATAATTCCTTTGAGGTAGGGACAAGAATAAAATAGCTGTCGCACTGAGGTGATAGGAAAAGGGGCAAAACCATAATATTATTTGGTTTTGCCAAATTACAACCCGATTACATATAAAAACATATTATAAATAGTGGATTGACTTTGACGCTGCAAAACCATGTAAAAGTAGAGTTTTTGCCAAAGCGTCAATATGGCAAGACACCCCACTTCATTTAGAATCTATGGAAGATCCCTTTCCTCACATACCCAAAATGTCCTTTGTCCTTTGATAATTTCTTATATTCTAGATTACATCTGGAACTTGTTCTCAAATTTCAATCCTACATATATTAGAGTCCCTCAAGAGAAACACAAAGACGGTGAACCACATCTCCATATACTCCTCCAAACTGAAAAGAAAATTCAACAAGACCAATCCAACATTCACAGATATACAAGAACCAGGAACCAACAAGATCTACCATCCAAATGCTCAGATACCAAAATCAGATGCTGCAGTATATGATTACCTTGCGAAGGAAGGAGTATATAAAGAACGAGGCAGTCTAAGGGCCAATAGAAAGAGTCCCAAAAAACAAGAGATGCAATATGGATGACAACACTACAAGAATCAACTTCAAAGGCTGATTTCATCTCTAAGGTAAGAACAGAACAACAATATGTATGGGCCACAAAGCTCAGAAACCTCGAATATGTAGCTGAAAAGCAATGGCCAAGTCCACCACAAGTCTATACACCCAAGTGGACAAATTTCACTCGTGTCCCCCAAACACTTAAAGACTGGGCAGACAAAAATTAATTTGTGGTACATAGAACTCTAATACCTTACATATTTTCTAATCTCGATGCAACTAAAGATATAATTTGATTGCATAATGAAACTCAAAAAAGTTATAAGTGACTTCACAAACAACCCAAGCTTGTTGAATGCTAAGCCAAGAGTTCTAAGAAGAATAAAAAAAAGATAGAGAAAACTCTCAAATCTCAAATTATATTTAATAATAATCTGATTAACTTAGTCTTACAATAGTCCTATGTATAATAACAAAAGATATCTAATAACACAAGTTACCTAATCTTTTCTAACAAGTGATAGGAAACCACTAAGAATGCTAATTGGAATAAACTACTAAACCTAAATAATAATAAATTATTAATTGGAAAGACATTGGAAATCTCCTAATCAAATAAGTTCTAAAATTAATAGAAAATAAAATTTAAATTTAAAGCAACAAATTCGTGGTCAAACAAGTTTGATCGGATGACCAATGTTGAAATTACTCCCGATTTGCATTCGTTTTGCTCCAAATTTGTCCACCAAGCTTCCTTTATATAAAATAATGTTTTAATGACTTGATTTCCTTCTTTTGAATGCCTAAGAGTCTTTAAATGAAGATCTTCTACAAGTTCCAGGAAGAATCAAATTATCACTTTCCTTCACTCATTTGTCCTCGAACTTACGGGTGGACCTTTAGGAATTCTTGGCTCGCCCTAAATTCTAGTGCTTCTTTGATCTCCATCACCGACCCTCTCTTGTGTGATCTTCATTCCAATCATATGATGGTTCTCCTTCAAAATATTTTTCACCTCATTCAATTGCAATGTTTTATTCCTGCGAGCATTGACTGCACTAATGGTTTGAAGAACTTGGGTAATGATGCCAATAAGAGTAATGTCATCTCTTGCTTTTTTATCTCCTCTACTACATTCTCAAGTCGAGACACTAATTCATTAGATTTGTTAATGTGGTCAACGGCACCTCATGTTCAAGTGATTAGTCAATGTCTTTGAGGCATGATTTTTCTCTAGAATATCTCACATCTTCTTTGGTGATGTCTCCTCTATCATTGTTACCTTTATCTGTTAAGCCAAAGACATTCTGATAGTGCTAATAGTTTTCTTTTGAATCTTCTCCCATTTTGAATCTTTAATCTATGGATACTTTTCATCACATAATGCACTATCTGAACCCAATTGCACTGGGTAATCAAAGGATTGTGTATTGCCACATTGTAAAATCAGTCTTTCCATCAAATAGCCAAACACCAGTATTCTTCATAGCAATATAAAACTTACTATTGTTGACCTTCTTCCCAAAGGCTGAATCTAGCTCTCATACCACTTGTTGGGCAAAAGGTCAGCTACCGAACCAACAAGAATAATAGAGGAACTGAAAAATTAAACAAAGAGCACACAATATTTTACTTGGTTAGGTCTCTTAACTAGACCTACTCCACTACCCTTCAACAAAAGAAGGAAAAACCAATAGTAATTTTTAAACGGGAGAATTACGAACCTTATCTAAAGTTTTGACTCTCTTCTATCTCTCCAATCTTACTCCTCTCGAAGTTTTGAATGCTAAAAAACTCAATTTATATTAAAATACAAATTGATGGAAATTTTATAGATGTTCAAATCCTACAACTTTTCTTAACTTTTCTATGTGGGAAATGTGGAAACCCTTGGGACACAATCGTAGTGGATGATTGGAGATGCGGGATCCCTATCTTTTAGCTTAGCTTCCCATTCTCCCCTTGATGTCCTTCTTCTTACTTTGTTCACCGATTTCCTTTCTTCGACAGCCCTCCTTCCTTCGGATCTACCCATCTAACAAACCGAACCAAACCCAATCTTCCAAGGTTTTTAATTGATGCCAAGCCCAGATCTGCTCATCGCTCAAGTCCCCGTTGCTGCTATCAACCTTCTCTCGTCTGCCCAATCAACAGTTGTTCTCTCCCACAACCAACTACCCAGCCAAATCCAACCATTTCCCACCCCTTCTTCTTTAATTTCGATGTCTCATCTCTAATTGGATTAACTTAATTCGAAAGTAGCAACACAAATTCATCACTCTCTCTAGGGCTTAAATTATCATCCAAACTTGCCTTCCTTATAATCTTCCAAAGATCTTTTCTCCTCTTCCTCAATGCATGAACCATCTTCTTTGCTGTCTCCTGGTCACCAAAACAGAAACAAAAACAAGACATCACATTATATGTCAAGACATCTAGCTCACAATCAAACTAAGGCAGTTTCATTGAATAGTTGGAGAAACTTCTTAGCATCACCTAGGTTTGCATAGGCATTAAGCATGACATTATAAGAAGTTATATCTTGCCTCAAATCCTTTGCAACAGTAGAGTCAGAGAGCCTCCTACTCTTTGCAGTCAAAGAATTTCAAGAGTTTTATGGCCTCGGTCGGACAATCAAATTTACCTAATAGAACAATTAGTGCTTCTCTTTTTTCTTCTAAATTTACCCTTGAAACAGATTGAATGGAAAGGATCTGACTAGATTCTATTAATGCTTAACATCCAAATTAGACAGAAGTGCCAAATTGGATACATTCAAGAAGTTCAAATGTCTGGAATTGACAAAAAAAAGTTCAAGTATCTAAACTAAAATATGGGAAAGTTCAAGTGCTTCTAGCACTTTTTATTCCATCTTTTAACTCAATTACCCTATTGTCGGGGACAAATGCAACATTAACTTTTTATTAAATTTTTTCTATCCCATTAAAACTATGGCCGTAAATGGTACTAAATGAATCGAAATAGTAATTACAAACCTGAATCCAATTACCCATACTTAGATTCAGATCCTATTAACGGATCTCGGGTCAAGTATACTCGACTCTTTTTTATTTTTTTATTTACATTTTATAACATAATAAATAAATAAAATTTACCTATATTTGTTTATAAACAGATCTAAGAAAGTGAAATATTTAAGTAAGTCATAAAAAACTACAAATAAAAAAATAAAATTAGTATACCCTAATTAATAAAATTTAAAATAATGATCAATAGTAATTATTAAATAATATTTATGACATTTATTAAGTTTTTTGAATATTTTTAGGATAAAATTTAATTATGTCCAAATCGTTCACTCTCTTTGTGGAAAAATGTTAAAAGATTTTATAGAATCAATATCATGACTAAGAATCAAGAGTCTCCACTCACTATTTTAGAGGTAAGTTTTTTGGTAGTGGTTAAAATTTAAAATTATGAATTGATTTTCCAAGATATATCTTCTATTTAAAATATAGATAGTAATTTTGTTCATCATACAACTATATTCATCATTCCTTTTTTTTTTTTCTTTCTGAAAATAGATTTTCTCTTTTAATACAGGTTTTTTAAAAGGTTGATGGCAAATCCAATTTCTAACAAGTTTAATTTGCTAATTATGTAACAAGTTTGATTTTTACAAGAAAAAACTCAACTAATTTAATTTGTATAAAAAATATTTTGATAAGACAATGATGCATGAAAGAGTATTTATTTGTATAATACAATGGTGATAATATTTTTTAATTAAAAAAGTATTCAATTATAAAAATAAAAAAATTCTTTCTACTTGAGTGAAATGATAATTATTGAATATTGTCAAATAATAATACATTTAAATATAATGGGTAAACATAGAATTAATTTAAAAATCACTTACAAATCACATGTTAAAGCTGTACTTAGTAATGATGCTGATTCAAATGTTTAAATTAAATAAAATTTAATAATGAAAAACTAATATAAATTTAAGTAATTGAATGTTCATTACTAAAAATTGTAATAGTCAATGTCTTTTTAAAATTAATGTAGATAAATAAAATTTGGAAATTAATTTCTAATAATAAAAAAATTATAAGGCAGTATTTATATATAAATTTGAATACTAAAAACTGTGATAATTTTGTACGGGTGGCGGATGACACATTGATTTATTTATTTTAGTTATATTTCTGTTTTTAATTTTATTATAAGCTGAAGGATAATTCAAAGTGATAATAATATTTTAGTGTAAAAAATATTTATTCAACTATTAGTTTTTTTTAAAAAAAAATCTTCTTTCGACTTATTTAAGCAAATAGAACCATGATAATATATTATTTAATAATATTTAAAAGTATAATGGCATAAAAAAAAAAGTAAACTTAACATATAATATAATTTGAAACTATCGATAATAAAACATCATATAAAATTTAAAAAGAACTATATTAACTAATATGAATTAACTAGTTGAATTTTTCTAAAAATGAATTAAAAATTACATATAAGTATTTCAATTTTTTTAAATTTTATAATTTATAAAAAGATATAAATTTGAATGGTGAGTGACACGTTAAATTACCTTTTTTGAAGTACATATTTTTATTATTTTATACTTTATATAACGATTATTAATGACTTTCTGCTTTATGTGAGGATTTTTATCTTAATAGTTCATATAAAAATGAAAAATTAGTCAATTTCGTCCTTAAAGTTTGAGTCTAAAATCAATTTCATCCTTAAATAATTTTTTTCCTATATTGTCCCTAAACATTTTAAGAGCAATCGATGTGAGGACTCCATCCATTTTAACATTTAGGTGTCCATTGATCATGGGTAAACTAGTCTTTTAACATGTTTTCTTCCCCATCTTCTACAAGCTTAAAACCAAACCAGAGCTTTCTCTTGTTGTTCCATGTCCTTAAAAGCTTTCTGTAATTGAGGCTCCATTTCTTGAAAAAATTCTTCAGTAAAACCAATCTGACTCATGTCAAGTAGAGTCCTAACTCCTTGTGTTGGTATAACCATTTCGCATATCGCTGCCATAAAGCCTTGGGATCTTCCCGTAAGATGCATGTTTCCATTCTTTAACATCTTGGGCACGACGTCACTGCATGCACTTGGAATTTATTGACTTTTAAGAAATAGATGGGCCTAAAGAAGGAGAAATTTGAGCTTGGCGGTGAGTGTTTTTGTAGACACTTATTCCTGGACGATCCTATGAGCGTGGCTGGACAGCTTCTTGATACATGCATGGATGAGATTTGCTGTGAGCAGAAATTGGCTTCGTCACATGGATTCTGCACTAGATTATGGCACTAGTTTGCAACACAATGGCTATGTATATTTTTACCAGTTTTCTTGCAAGCCCAAATGTGCTTTACCATTGTTAACACTCATTCGCAACTTTGCGCAAGAGCTTTCAATATTTGTTTTTTTTTACTAAAGATCTTTTTGGTATTTTGATTAAATAGTATTCTTAATACGAGTGAAAAATGCCAAAATGATATGTATTTTGATCCACAGGGAGTAATATGTTCAGGGTGTGATGTGGTTATTGTTGGGAAAACCGAGTAATTTTCCCTCTGAAGCAAACTAGTGAATTGAATTGATTCGGTAATTCCCAAGATAGACTATCATAATCTCCTAGATAGAATTACCATTCCAAGTAAATTCCCAAGAAAGATTCGAGGGGTCACAATGGTCCCTCTTAAGATCCAAACTCTCAAACGGAACTTACGTGCACGGTGTATTTATCACAACCTAGTCTCGTGTATACAAATAGAACAATACATGTGAATAGTAAAATACCCTCAAATGAACAGTACAAAACACTATAAATAAACTCGGCAAATAATATTGAATACGATAACTTAAAAGAAACAATAACAATAATAAATGCTGAATAATAAAAGAGATAAGGAAAGAACACATCCAAGAAAATTTGATAATGGAGTTCGGCCAAATATGCCTATTCTCTGAACACCCTTAAATAGCCTGCTTTTATTTATGTGAGAGAAGAGATAACAATTTTGGAATGATTAGAATGGAAGGGGGAGGGGTTATTTTATAACTATGAAAGCTCCTCCCCTTAATTCAATGTGCCACTGAAGTCAACAAATCTCCACCTTGGCACAATTTCTAGTCCTACCAAATACAAACCTTCTCAATAAAACAAAAAGTAAAACGATGCTTGCGGTGCTTCCAAATTTGCTCCATCAGACACCAACTCCAATATGAAGGATATTAACTAAGTCTAAGCAATGTTCAAACTTTGCTTTTATAATCACCTTGGTCAGCATATCTGTAGGATTCTCTGTAGGCAAATCTTTTGGAGAAGTATCTCCTCTTCTTCGAGAATTTCCTGTACAAAGTGATAGAGAATATCAATGTGCTTAGTCCTTGCTTGAAAGACTTGATTCTTTGCTGAATAAATAGCATTTGACTGTCATAATATACCTCTAGCTGTTTCTGACCAACTCCCAAGTCTTTTAGCAACCCATGAAGCCAAATTGCCTCCTTCACAGCTTCTGTAATCACCATATACTCTGCCTCTATTTTAGACAAAGCCACTGTCGACTGCAAAGTAGACTTCCAACTAACTGCCCCCTTTGTTAGTGTGAACAAATAACTAGTTGTAGACCATCACTTATCCAAATCTCCTGCATAGTCAGAATCATAATATCCAACTATGTATTGACCAAATGATTCATCCCGCTCGCATGCTAAGCCAACATCTTTGGTATTTTGGATATACCGTAGAATCCATTTCACAGCTTGCCAATGAACCTTGCCTGAATCATGCATGTACCTGCTCACAACACTAACAGCTTGTGAAATATATGGTCTTGTACACACCATTACATACATCAAGCTTCCAACTGCATTAGCATATGAGACTTTAGCCATGTATTCTTGTTCTTCATAAGTCTTTGGAGATAACTGGCTACTAAGTTTCAAATGAGGAGCAAGTGGGGTACTTATAGGTTTTGAATCTTCATTTATACCAAAACTTTGTAGTACCTTCTTCAAATACTACTTCTGCGTCAGCCAAGACTTGACTCTCTTTCTATCCCTGCTTATCTCCATGCCGAGAATCTTCTTGACTTCCTCTGAATCCTTCATCTCGAACCCTTTACTCAACTTAGCCTTCAATATATCAATTTCAACTTAGCTCTTTGTTGCTATCAACATATCAACAACGTATAAGAGTACATAGATGTAGGAACCATCTTGAAGTCTGTACAAATACACACAATGATCATATTTTATTCTTGCGTACTTCTGATCCATCATAAACTTGTCAAATCGTTTGTACCACTACCTTGGAGATTGCTTCGATCCATATAACGATTTGTTCAGATTGCAAACCCAATTTTCTTTACCACTAACTGTGATTAACTCTGATTGCTGCTGAGGTTCTTGGCCTGAACCTCTTCCTCATTTGACTCTTTTTCTACCACGAGAGAGTCATTGATGGTGATTTTTGCTAGGATCACCATTGTCTCTTCAAACTCCACCTGCTGCGGAGTATCATCAATCTTTCTTGCATTTACTTTGTTCAACATGGCAAATTCATCAAAGGTAACATCCATACTGGTGATTGTCTTCTTTGATTCTAGACAAAATAAATGGTATCCCTTAACTCCATCATTGAAGCCCATAAATAGAGCCTTCTTTGCTCGTGGATCCAACTTTGATTCATTCACATTATAATATGCAATAGAACCAGAAACAAGCAAAGAATCATAATCTATTGCAGGTTTCCTGGACCATACCTCTAATGGAGTCTTGCCATCTATAGCAGAATATGGCAAACGATTGACAAGATGTTGAGCGTATGTCACAGCCTTAGTAAAAAATTTTCTGCCTAGCCCAGCATTAGACAACATGCAACAAACTTTCTCCACTAGTGTCTTGTTCATATGCTCTGACAGCCCATTCTGTTGTGGTGTTCTTCTGACTATGAAGTGTCGAATTATGCCATACTCTTGGCATACTTTCAAGAATGGATCACTCTTGTATTCTCCACCGTGGTCTGTTCGGAGACACTTGATCTTTCTGTTGGTTTGGGTCTAATTCATATTTTTCCATTTAAGGAAAATTCCTAACACTTCATAATTGGTTTTCATAGTATACACCCAAAATCTCCCGAAAAAATCATCCACAAAGGTAACATAGTAGTGTTTTCCTCCCAATGAAACTGTCTTGCAAGGCAGGCCCCCACACATCAAAATGATCATAATCCAAAATACCCTTGGTATCATGGATTGCAGTATCAAATTTTACCCTTGTCTGCTTCCTTTTAACATAATGCTCACAAAATTCTAATTTGCAAATCTTCATACCTTTGAGCAATCCTTGTTTGGCAAAAGTTTGCAAGGATTTTTCACCAGCATGACCCAACCTCATATGTCATAGTTTTGTTGCCTCTGCATCCTTCATGCTACTTGAAGTTACTGTTGGTACTGTCCCAACCACTGTACTATCTTGGTAGTAATACAGATTGTTCTTCTCACACCTTTCAACATTACAAGTGCTCCTGAAGTTGCTTTAAGAGTTCCATCTCGTATCAACACAAATAGGCCTTTTGATTCTAAAGCCCCCAAAGAGATGAGATTCTTCTTCAACTTTGGCACATACCGCACATCCCTCAAAATTCTGGTGGATCCATCATGATTCTGTAGTTTGATTGAACCTATCCTGACTGTTTTAGATGGATTATCATTTCCCATGTTAACAACCCCGTCATTGAGTTCTTCAAATTCAAAGAACCACTCCCGGATGGGAGACATATGGTAGGTGTAACCTGAATCCAAAATCCACTCATCTAGATGAGATGTTGAAGGTGAAACAAACCAAAGAAATATCTGATTCCTCACATTTGCATTCTGCAATATTTGAATCTTGCGGAGCCTTCCCTTTCTTCAATTTTGGACAGTCTTTCCTCCGGTGTCCTTTCTAATTACCAGTACCATCAAACACTTCCACAGCCACTTTCAAACTTGACAACGGAATCCCTGACCATGATGACGAGGAAACTAATGTCCCTAGTGTTGAAGTAGTCTTCTTTGTTTCTTGATCATTCAATGTCATTTCAGACTCAAAATATAGTATTCAATATAGCAACAATTACAAACAAAAAACCAAGGATGAACCTTCGGCTCTGATATCACTTATTGGGAAAACCGAGTAATTTTTCCTCTAAAGCAAATTAGTGAATTGAACCGATTCGATAATTTCCAAAATAGACTACAATAGTCTCCTAGACAGAATTATCATTTCAAATAAATTCTCGTGTATACAAATAGAACAATATATGTGAATATTAAAATACCCTCAAATGAACCATACAAAATACTATAAATAAACCCGACAAATAATATTAAATATTATAACTTAAAAGAAACAACAACAACAATAAATGCTGAATAATATAAGAGAAAAGGAAAGAACACACCTGGAAAAATTTTATAATGGAGTTCGGCCAAATATGCCTAGTCTCCGGGCACCCTTCAATAGCTTGCTTTTTATTTACGTGGAAGAAAAGATAACAATTTTGGGATGATTAAAATAGAAGAGGTAGGGGTTATTTTATAACTACCATAGCCCATCCCCTTAATTCTAACCTACTGATGTGGGATTACAAATGTGCCACTGAAGTCAACGGTTATAAATTAATGTTTCAATTTATTTTTAAATATTGATAATAATTAGAAAATTATATATAAAAAAAATTTTTATTTAATACTTCTCTCGTTCAAAATTAAATATTTCATTTTTATTTAATCAAAACTTAAAAGTAAATTTTCATATTTATAAAGTTACTAATTTATAATTCTCACCAATGTAATTAACCATGAACTTTTGAATTAGTATGTATAAATCCTTAAATTAATAAGATTACTAATGAGATTTGATACTATCAATCTATCAAATGAGACATTCAATCTTGATGAAAAGAATGAAATTCATTGAATTTGTTTTAACCTTTTTCATTTTATCAAGAATGTATAAAAGTATATGATTTTGAAATAATAATAATAATTTTGAACAATCTTTTATTTTTGTTTATTTGACCCAATGATAAAATTTGAAGTAGATTTTTAATTTACTCTAAAAATAATATAGCTTTTTTTAATTTCATAAAATATTAGTTAGATGGGTGATACAGCAAAGAATTAAACAGAAGAAAATATATGTAATATAATTATATACTTTTGAATTTTTTTTAATATCTATTATAAATTAGAGTTGTATTGTCTAAAAATATAACTGAATAATAATCTAGCCAACTTACAACTTTGGGAACCAGTTGAAATTAGAGTACAGTTCTATCTATAATATTCTAGCCAACTTGATGTTTCAAATTAGCTCTGTCGAACATCTTCCTCATCAGGTTCATGGATTGGATCATTGAACGAGGCAGCAAGGTATTCAGCAAGGCTTTGCTTAGACTTGTACTTTTCAAATGCTTCTGAAACTCGTGCTTTCTTTGAAGCTATAGATTTTGGAAGCCAGTCTGCAGCTGAACTTGAAGGATTACATTTCTCCTGCCAAACAACGGGTTTTAATGATTTCCAAGGGTCTTCCATCATCGACTTGCTGTAATACTCATCCTCCCCTGCCGAAACATGATTTAGTGAACCTCTTCCCCTTCCTCCACCACTCCTTCCTCGACCAGGATAAGGGGTACCTCGGTCAACAAATCCAGCATGGGGACTGTTCTTGCCTCTTCCTAGATTAGAATGAGGGCTACCCCTATAACCAAATCCTGCATGAGGACTGTTATTGAACCCACCAGGATTAACTCCTTGTCTGAAGCCAGGACTGGGAGTGTTAACTGCTCTTGGAAAATTGGACCCATGAGAATACATGGATGCGCCACTGGGACTAGATATTCCCATTGGACTAAAATTAGCATCCCCATGTGGTGTCACAAAAGGACTAGGTATTCCCATTGGACAACCATAAGGGCCAGAAGTAGGACAAGATGCTTGTGCATTAAACAATCTTGCATCTTGAGAGCTGTTGGTCCATGTTTGATGCACTGACGAGGGACTCAGGTATTGGTTTCTCGGTCCTGTCAAAACACAGAAAATGTTTGGAACAGTATAAAGAAATAGGAGTCTTACAAATCATGTAAAATTCTGCAGCACTATTATACCATATTCAAAAGAAATTATGGATTCTTTTCTAAAGGACATGTAGAGAACATATATAGAGAAAAATCTGTTAACAAAGGATTGTCAGACATTCCCTCAGTCTTAAAAACTAACTGAACAGAGAAAGATAGAATAACACATCCACGATGCAAACTTACTTCAACAAATATATCCCCGGGCATGAATGTCAAACACTAACATATATTCACTTCAAACAAAATTTGGATGATTTGGTTCTACCACAGACAAAAATTGCAGAGTAATATCTCATATCCTTCCCCCACTCCCAGGGTCTCTAGATTGAACATGCATGAATTGAACATCAGGACTTTCATGGCAGCTGGGCTTCCTAGATCTTGCAAGCTGTAGATAACTGCTTAGGGGTGATTTAAATACACACCAACATTCTCAACTACCTTCCATTGACAACCCCATTTTTACATGAAATGCATCCAAAAAAAAAGGAAAAGTAAGTCTATCTTTGCTAGAATGAATGCTCCAAGCTCAAAAGCTTGAGTACGTGGAAACCTAGAAGGTAACACCCAGTCCAGCATAAACTCACTGGCAGACCAGATAGTAGATTCAACCTTGTGAACTTTTTCTTTGAAAAAAAAAAAAAAGGATTTTCCCTCACAGCAATAAACGTTTCAAACTCAATCTAATCCACCCTACCCTCAACATGTTGAACAGCGGATCAGACATGAAAAGTAAGTTCTAACAAATTAGGAAAAAAAAATATGAATGTCTCTGGGTTGGAAGATTCTCAAATTCACTAACATAAGTTCCTAAAGAGGCATCAAATGTTCCGCTTCCCCTGCCCCCCTATATATGCAGGATGATAACATGGACATGTATGTCAGATGTTTAAGAATTCAATTAAATCTTGTCATATACCAAGAGGTTTGCATTTTTTGAGTGACTGAGTGTGAGTGTGCATGAGCAAGAGAGACAGAGACAGACAGACCATACGCAAACAAATTGCAACGCAAAAGAATAAAGCAAATACTCAAATAGTAATCCATTTTCTTGAACTGGAAAATAAACACAGAACGTGCTATTACTTGGAGACGCAAAATAGTCCGGTGTATTTTGATGGCTGACCTTGCTTGTCCTCTTGTTTGCAGAGAACGCAGCCACAGGATCTGTGTAAAAATCAAATCTAGGAGAAGCATGGAAATTTAATGGCACAGATGGACTTGGAGACGGTTCAATTAATGGGTTGGAAAGGCTCTGAGACACAGCCACATAACCAGTGTCACTGTTAAGTCCAGCCTGAGCAGCTTCCATCCGCATAGCTTTTAGCCTCTCTTTTCGCTTTTCAGATTCTTCCATTTCTTATTATACTGTGACAAACAAAGTTTAAGCATATTAATACAGGTAATATAGAACGGCATACGGAGCGAGAAAGTGTCAAATCACTTAACATTTGTCATTATACAACAAGAAGACCATCAACAAAATCCCCAAATCAGCTAAATACTTATGAAGAATCACAAGTTCCGAAGCCATTCCCTCTTCAACGAAGAAAAAGAAGCATTTAGCTGAAGGCTAGACCTGGACTAATACGGGTGTATACTACACATTTTAATATGATGTGTATGAAGCATTAAAAATTAATTGTCACTAACAATTAATTATAGCACATATTTAAATATTTTATTACCAATTGTAATATAATATAAATATTTTGCTTGCAACTTCTTTGCTTTTTTCCCTCCAAAATCTTTTCTCTAAAAATACTCAATTACAATTCATTTGTAAGGTATGTTATTCTCTAAACCAAAGCTTCTCTCTCCACATTTATATTTTCTCTACTTGAGGGAGGAGAAATTCCTCTTTGGCTTTTACTGCAGGTACCCGAAGACAACTTTGATCCCAAGTCCTCAGAACAACAGAATCATATTACCAGCAACATCAAACACCTAACATGTTATAAATATTTAATTATTTAGTCACGAAAATTTCATTAAATATTTTTATGCACGTTGGATTTTCCTACAAAAGATTCTCTGAAAAATAGTAATTGCAGTTTGGAATCTTATAGATACAGTTTCGACCACCACTAAACTGTACTGAATAGAACAATTACCCAAAACACAATAAAGACCCAATCTTTATTCCTAAATAATCCGAAGTTGAAATCTTTAGTCCTAAGTTGAATATTTCTTAAACACAAAACTCTTAGATAAGGAAAAAAAAATTAAAAAGCAAATTCAGAGAATCTTAAACACAAGCTTGCACCAAAAACAAATTTAAAAAATCGATCAGATAAGGAAAGAATTGGTACCGGAATGCTGAGGCTGGTTCTTCTATGTTCGTCGGTGGGTATCTAAGGGATGCTGACGCTCTACTTTTGCCTTATCGAAGCGTAGTATGTGAAGGTGAAGCCTCTCCAATGGCAGCCAGAATGCAAGAAGGATTTTTATTCTGAGAAGAATAACTTACGACGCCCTTATTTTAACCCTTTTTAGGGCTTTCCTCTTCCGAATCCTGACGAAATCACACGACGCCGGTTCGGTTTTCCAATGGAGAGTGGGAAACTTTACCGTTCTTGATAAAAATTTGTTTAAAAAATAATTATGAAAGATGTAAATGTTGATTTTGCCTTTTAATTGAAGAATAACCTTTTTTTCATTTTTTCGGGGGTGCGGGAGGAAACGCAAATGAGAGAACACGATTAATATTTTTTCAATCACTATTGTAATTCATTTGAACTCATTATTTATCATTAAATATTAATTCTTATAGTTAGTTAATAGATAATACCTCCGTTTCATAAAAATAATTCACATTTCCTTTTTTCTTAATCCCAAATTATAATTCAGTTTCTTTTTTTAAAAGATATGGTTATATGTTATAAAAATAAAATTACCCTTAAAATTAATTATATTAATTATACTAACTAACTTTTCTTAAGATCCGTAAAAAAGTAAAGTGGACTATGTTTATGAGACGGAGGTAGTATTTTGTTAATAGTTTATCATATTATCATTGTATGCTTCTCTTTTCGGTCATCATTTAAGTTAGCTTAATTAAAATTATAAATAATGGTGTTTTAAGAAAAAAATATTATAATACTTTTGATAAAATGATTGTCAGTAATTTATAAATAGTGAATCAGTGATTGAGGGAGTGTTTTTTACTTAAATATCTCATAAAAATGTAAATAAAAAAATAAAAAAGAGTCGAGTATACTGATTCGAGATCTGTTGAATAGGATCCGAATGTAAGTATAAGTAATCGAATTCAGGTTTGTAATTATTATTTTCAAATTCATTTAGTACCATTTATGACCAGAGTTTTAATGGGATAGAAAAAATTTAATAAAAAGCTAATGTTGCATTTGTCCCGGACTACAAGGTAATTGAGTTAAAAGATGTGATAAAAAGTGCCTGAAGCACCAAAACTTTCCCCATTTTTTGGTTTAGATATTCAAACATTTTTTGTCAATTCCAAACAGTTGAACTTCTCAAATGTATCCAATTTGACACTTTCATCTCATTCGGGAATATGCTTCCTTTGGGAACTTAGTGGAGGAGAATCATCACTCTTGTCTTCGAGCTCAGTCAATAATTTTTGCATTGATGGTTGATGGTCACTAGTTGCAACTTTGTTGTCACTAGAATTCATTGACTCTATGATTTGTCTACATAAGTGCATATGTAGTAACAAATTCTCTCTCCATTTGCTCCTTGAATGAGATTGTAGGGGTTTTCCAGTTAGCTTCCCAGACCCCAATAATTCTAGTCTTGCTCTAGAAAGATATCTTGCAAAAATACTCTGATGAAGGACCAATATTATATAGCTTGAAGCTATTTGCTGGTCTGGACATAACATAGGTTTGGTTATTCAAGATAGCCATCTGCAGCTGAAAAGATCTTCCAACAAACGATCATTGGAGTCCCGTATGATGGCTACTCTAGTTGAAGATAATTCTACAAAGTGTGTCCTGCAAGCTGTCAGATGAAAAATGTTCTACTAGAGTTAAGATAATTGGATCCTAATGTTGTAAAGATACCATAGAATGTTATATAGAGGGAAACAGAATGTTTCCAGGAAATGCTTTCTTCTAATATCAGGATTGAAAGGAATGGAAGTTTCTAGGATTAATAATACCGGACCATCCAAGCCTAATTGTGAATTTGGTGAGTATCGAGAATCCGCAAGAGCAGTAGACGCAAACTTGCAGATAACCTATCTCACTTTCATCTGTGGGATATGAGCTGTTTTGCTTAACACAAGGAGGCACAAAAAGGTTGCGTTTAGCGTCCTTTTTCAATAGTAATGACATTTAATGTTAACATTGTTAGCATTAAATACAGGCCGGTACTAAGAACTTTTGGGGGCTGGTTTAATCATAACCGCCACTCCATTTTCTAGAAATTCAGGTAACTAATCCAGTCAAAGAAGCATGGTCCATGGGAAGTTCTAAATAATAATGATAATGCCAGTCCAAATTCCCTATAAATAGAAATGATAGTAAACTCCAAAAAAAGTAAGTTTCCTCAGAATAAACTCTTCTTCCTTATCTTAAAATTTATCTACTCCACTGACTTGACCATCAAAGAGTAGTTGGGAGATATTCTCCCCCCTACATTATTCTTGCATGTACCAATATCTCTCTTCATCCTCTGGATCTCCTTAAGAGGTTCATCAAACTGCTTTGCATCATCAGTTTGCTTTTGTTACCGGGAATGAAGTTCACAAAATATCTCAGAAACCTTACCAATTTCAAAAAAAGAGGGGGCTTTACATGGAAAAATTCAGCAAAGGAAAGCGGATAGAACAAGAGCAAGAAAAATCAAGACATTCTACTCCAGCAATCCATGAAGACTAATGAGTGGGGTCTTTGGAAGAGAACCCATCACACTTGCTGCTACTCAAAAGAAAGAAAGTAATTATAGAGTTCTAGTAAGGCAAAGATTGGGCCTAACAGGAGCAAGAGCATACTGAACCAAGGACCTCAGGAGAGCCTTAACTTCAACCGGGGGATCATAGAAGAAGGGCTCCCATTGGGGGATCCCCTCAGAATGCAAATGCTCGAAGAAGAGCTACGGTTGGCAAATGAGAAAAACCAAATGATGATGGAATAGGCAAAACTTAATCAGAAGATGGTTTTGATAGGCCATACGTTACCACCACTAATACCGATACCCTCACCTTCAGCACCTCCGTCGAGAGACATCCTCTCTTGGGCCAAAACTTGCCAAGAAATTCATGACGATTGAGATGTGCTAAGTAAGAGGAGAGAAATATCTGGACCAAGAGTGAGTGGAGTCCAAGCAAGTAAGAAAAAACCAAGGGGGCCCTGAAGCCAAGTAGGAGAGCCCAAGAACAGGCCCAAAGGCAATAGTCAGTCAAAAAAGACAAGATTTTGATGGGACTTGTATTTCACGAGCTAAGGGAGTTAGGACTCCTAAAAGAGGAAAATCAAGGAGTAGGTCTCAATCGCCCAAGAGAGGACCCATCACTAAGTCCCCCTTCATGAAAGGGACCAAATCCCGATTTGAAATTGCCATCCTTACCATTATACACGGGAAAGGGGAGAGCACAGAACCACCTGTGCAGATATGAACACGGGGTCATCATGAACTATGAGGTAGGGAAATGTAAGGCATTTGCCAGCACCCTTGGAGACAAGGCCACCACTTGGTTTACCAGCTTGAAACTCGAATCCATCCGTAGCCAGTCCTATCTGGAAACGGAGTTTCCCAGCAGATTTGGAATTGTCGGGGCATTGGTTAGGAACCAAGGGGATCTTTTCAATATCAAACAACATCAAGGAGAAAACCTTGAGTCTCATATCAAGAAATTTAAGAAAGTAAATGATGACATCAATGGAGTAAGCATATAGGTAGCACTCACTCATTCATACATGGAACGCCATCAACTTACCTAAAAACAGAGTTCCACATAAGATCCCCGAAGTCAATATCTGAAATGTTAGAGATGGCAAGAAAGTTAGCTGTCTCCCAACAAGGAGGATCCAACCAACTCACAGAAAAGAAGACTGACTCGCCCAAGAAGGATCATTGCGAGGGAAAAAATAGAGTAAGGAAAACTGAAACCTTCACTCCGTTAAATAGGCCCAGGGCGGAATTGATTTCGATAATTAAAGAAAGATTTGGAATTGAAAATCCCAAGCCCCTTAATCTTGAGAATCGAGACAAGAGGGACATGGGAAGGTATTGTGCCTTCCATCGAGACCGCGGTCATTTGACTGAACAATATTTGCACTTACAAAGGGCCATCGCAAGGTTATTAATAAGAGGACACCTACAAGAGTACAAAAAGGATACCTCACGACTTGAGGAGCTACCTGGTCCCCTAAGAGAGGAGCGAACCATCAACATGATCACAGAGACAGTTCCCTCCAACACCTAGCTCCAAAAGCACATACACTCATTGAGCCATGTCTTCTAGATGGCTGAAATATTAATTAAGTAATGTAAGTAATTCATATATACATGTATTTAAATGGAATCATGGAATTTTTTGAGATTTTATCTAATCAATAATCTAATCTATAGATCTTATTTAAATAGACAATTAAAGATTTTTGTTTTTATTTTCGAAATCATATTGTTATTTTGAAATATAAATAAAACAAAAATTTTTTATCATCCAAATTAATCAATTCAAAAAAAGAAAGTATTCACGGGCGAATATTTACTCTTCTATTTCTATTTTCAGTTTGTCTCCTTACTTCTTACAATAGAGGAATTGATCTCCGGCTCATTCCTCCATCCCCGACCAGTGAATGGTTAAGATTACTTTTTCACTAAAATCTTTTGCATTCACAGCCCCATCACTTCTTAGTTTGCTTACTAGCTTGACATAATTAAGAAAACACTAGTTTTCTCGAAGCTTCTTCTTCATATCTCTTATCAAAAGGTGCTATTCGATAATGTTTGTCTGGCAGACTACCGGCTAACCCAAGTGAACATTAAAATATCTATCCCATATTTGTGAAGTTACTCCTAGTGGGTTGAAGACCATATCAACATACCTTTCTTGTTGCAAATAAGGCATATCTTGTCTAGGCAAAATTTTGGAAATGATAACCTTATTTCTGTGTCTTCCAACTACTTTATCAGCTACTTTGATTTCGCGTTTCTATGCGATATATACGCGAATTGTTTCCGGATTATAACTAGAACCCCCTCTTTTCTGGATCAGCCTCACATCAATAACCCGACCTCTAACGCCTATAGGTAGTTTTAGACAAGTTTCTTTTGAACTAGATACCCGAATGCCAAGTATGGCTCGTAACAATCTATCCTCCGGGGCATATGATGATTCTTTTATCATCTGGGGTGTTCATTTACCTGCTAAAATATTGCCCGTCTCTACCTAAGATCCTTGCAGCACAATTCCATTTTTGTAAATTGCAGAGTAAATGGGCTTCTAAATGTGGTATTTCGTTAGTGACCTTTTCAGGGCCTTAGCTTGTCACATGAGTTTGAATTTCATATTTTTGTAAGTGAAAAGAAGTATAAATATCTTCATGTACCAAATTCTCACTAATGAGTACTGCATCTTCAAAATTATAACATTCCCATGGCACATAAGCTATTAATACTTTTTTCAACAAAGAAAGTTCACCACCAACCATAGCAGCACCGTCGGCCAAAATTTATCCCTTTTTAATGTATTTACCCCATTGAACCCTCGATTTTTGGTGCATACAAGTATTTTTGTTCAAGCATTGATACAAAACTAATGGAATGGTTAGAGTATCTCCATTAACTGATAAAAGGATCTTGTCGGTATCAGTATACACAACTTTTCCCTCTCGTTCTGCTATAGAAAGAGCCCCCGAATCTAGAGCTGCTTGTCGTTCCAATGCAGTCCAACAATGTATTTCTCCGAAAGGAAAGAGGAACTGCTTGACGTTGCATATTCGAACTCATTAAAGCTCGATTCACATTATTATGTTCGATAAAGAAACGGTAAACTTTCTTGTGATTAATTTGAATTCTTCAAACAATGCTATCGTTGAAATAACTTCGCAGGCTATCTTCGAGATGGTCATATTCGTCCCCTACTAGCAGGTTAAATTATTAACACATGTCCTCACAATAGAAATCAACCCTAAGGACGTATTGCGATATCTGCTAGCTTGTAAAAAGAGGAAAAGAAACGAGGTTAAGGATCCACCAGCTATATGTGTTGTCAAGGAACTGCCAGTGAGCTATTCCTGAGAAAAGCTTGGGGGATTCGAAGAAGTGGAAATCAACTTGGCTTATCCTAAACAAAGAATAAAGATAGGAACACTTCCAGGAGAAAGTTGGAGAGCGTTGATTAAACTCCACAAAGAATAATCCGACATCTTTGCATGGGAAATAATCAAATGCCTGGAGTAGATGAAAGGGTGATGGTTCATCATCTCAACAGTTATCCCTCACTTAAGATTGTCCAACAGAAACCTAAGAAGCTCAGGCCAAAAAAGGAAGCAGCCATGACTGAAGAAGCTGCAAAACTCTTCACTGCAGGCTTCATTCGAGAAGTCAAATAGCCCACTTTTTTGGCTAATATAGTAATGGTCAAGAAATCCACCAGAAGGTGGAGAATGTGCATGGATTTCATAGATTTGAACAAAGCATGCCCAAAAGACTGCTATCCTTTCCCTAGTATAGACTCCATGATAGATTCCACTACCGGACGTTCAGTTTTCTTGATGCCTTCTCTGGTTACCATCAAGTAGAGATAAAAAAAAAAGAAGACCAGATTCATACCTCATTTTGGGTAGGTGGAGGTATTTATTGTTATAATGTCATGTCATTCGGTTTGAAAAACACGGTGGCTACCTACTAGAGTGGTGCATTTGGTATGATTCAACTTCATCTTGAACTTGTTTAGATTATTGAACGTCTCTTGCAGATCATCCAAATGGCTTCCTTCTGCTTTGGTTTTAACAACCATGTCGTAGATGTAATGTCACGCCCTGAAACCGAGGCGAAACACGGCTGAACTTGTAAGGTATTTTCCCCAAGTCCTAAGCTTCAAACAAATAGTAAAAACAATATCCTTTATAAATAATGATCGTAAATTTTTTTTTTAAAGTTCAATCCTTACAAATGGAAAAGACAATTCGATCTTAACTTAAATTCTCCAAAAACATAAAGTCGTCTAAATAACCTTATAATAATAGAAGATCTTAAATTTTCTAATAATTGTCTGAATCTTTGTAACTCTTACTTCCTGAAACTTCTGAATCTGCAAGGGTGAGTAAAAGTGAGCTAAAAGCCCAGTGAATAAAAGGAATAATCCTCA
>JAWZTD010000072.1:0-31124 GCA_035221335.1 Echites panduratus
AACTTGCAATCAAGGACTGACAACAAATGAAATCCATAGATCTATAAAGAGAACTTTTTAGTACTTCAACTAATTACCTTAATAGCTAGTCACAGACTCATAGTAACAGCAACAGAAACCCACTTTTGAGCTGAAGCTTGACAGATGGAAAGAAGTGAGGCCAACCCACTTTCAAATAATTGATTGTAGAATTGGTGACAGGAGCAGGAAAGAAAGCAAGCCAGGGGGAGAAGCGAAGGAGAGAGCTCTGGAGACTGGACAGCGGCGGATGCAGAATGCAAAATAAAAGTGAAAGTTAGGGTAAAGTAAGTATTAGTTTAATATTATGATATATTATTAATATATATATATATATATTAAAAATATATTATGCTGGAGATCGGTTTGGTTCGGTTTAAAACCTATAAATTTTTTTTAAAACCGTTAACCGAACCGAACCAGAAAAAAACACTTAATTTGAAACCGATGGTAACCGACTATATATTAGTTTTGATTGGTTTTCGTTCGGTTCGGTTTGGTTTGGTTACCTCTAATCGGTTTAGATCGGTTTTGAACACCCCTAGCTGTCTATATTAAACTTCTCTACTATCTCTGTCATCCTTTCCATGGTCAACCTGTTTTTCACTGTGTAAGCGCGACCTGACCCAATCTCGCCGGTAGTTGAAGACATCTCACTTGGTTCTACAAAAGACCGAATAACATCATGACGTTTCTCCTCTTGCAAATAGAATCCCAGGAGAGATTCGTCTCTTAGTTCTATTCTGGGGTCCGTGGGATCCAGGATTAAATCTCGCGGAGCTAGCAGTTCATCGGAGGGCCCCTCTCTCCAAACTAATTTATAGTCATTACCCCTCCTCACCAACACAAACGGCCTTCCAGAAATGACATGAGGAGGTCTTCTCATATAACCTCAAATCTGGAAAGCTCACCGCAAATTCAAAGGTCCTCTCCATTCACAGTTCAACCCTGGGAAGGATATGATGTCAAACAAGAAAAAATATATATCAGGGAAAAGAGAAGGAAAATCAAACCGTACCTTCTCTTCTTAACGATTAGAAAGGATCAAGATGAAGAAAGATCGGGTATCCTGAAGAATTCCCCAAACCGAAATTATCCTCGAACAGATGTACCGACGCACTTCGAAGAATCTGGAAATCGATGCTGGAAGAACTATATTGAAAGGATTTCTACGAAGGAGAAATCACTAGAAGACACAGAGAAAAAGCTATGGAGGTATGGCTGCTAGAAGAAAGTAAACAGAAAAATAGAGGGGTTGATCTCCTTTTATACACGGCCAACTGTCTAGAAAAAACCAAACGACATCATTAGTGGCATTAATTGGGACAAAACCTTTCGAGAACCCCAAAATGCTTTGGACCAATGAAAGGGCCACGATCGTGCTTCATTTAATGAACCTGGCAAACGACTGTTCGAGGGGTCAGAAGATTTTTGAAAATGAGGCTCCAAAATGTGATTTGACGTTTAGAGGGGGATACATTAAATTTGGATTTGCCGCTTCTCGCCCAGGGAATAAGCCAGATGCGACAAAGGGCTACTGAAGGACCAAGATCCGGAAGTATCTCGTAGCCCTCCCAATAAGTTATCTCGCAACCCGCCAGGCATGTAACCCAGAAGGATCTCGCAACCCGCTCCACCATTTTCCTTCCGGCCGGATACTTGGCAAAATAAAAATCAATAAGATCGATTCTCTTAGATGCTAAACAATTATAGTTGACTTGCGAGCAAGTATTATATCTGAAGCAGCTTCGAGTACGTCTTGAATTGACTGATGTGACCATCATTAAATGCATGCAAAATTGGGAGTTGGGGACACAAAGATCTATAACCGGCACCCCCCCCATATCCGGTAAATCTGGGACCTCAAGCACACAAAGTATAGTCTAAGCACTGTGGACGGCATGATTGTCATTCCGTACTAATCACGTGCCTTTACTTATTAACGGAAATGCCATTGTCACTCTAGTATAAATAGAGGATCATCGATCTCAAGGAAGGTAACTGATTCTTCCTACATTACACTCCATACAAATTACTTAACAGAGTACTGACTTTGGCATTGGAGTGATCCCAGGAGAGAATCTTCGTCCTTGCACAGATCGTCGTCCCTTTTCCAAACTGGTACGCATCAAGAAGGAAAGGACTCTGAAGAATATTGCACAATCATTGAGGTTCTTCCAGATGCAATCTCTCCTCACATCCTAATGTGCTTATATTTGGTTAGAGAGTCATTTTCCATCTAAAGGTCTTTCATATCTTCTACATAATTCCAACATTTCCTCATCTATAGAAGGGTAATAAAAATACCTAGCATGATATTGATAGTGTTGGCCGTGTGGCAAGCTATTTGGGTTCTCAAAAGAAGAGTTAATCCCAATTTCTAGTTATGATAGGATATTAAATACCCCAAAATAATGGAATTAGGATTTGGGCTTCTATGGGTCATAACTCAATAAGTCATTCTTAATTTAATTAAAGGTCCAATAATTAATCATTGGATCATAAACCCAAAATAATTATCTTGACCTTTTAATTAAAAGAGACCTTTTTTTATTTTTAATCCAATCCCAACAATAATTAATCTTATGGACTTAAGTCCAAATTAATTATAAAACCAATAAAAATAAATAGATAGCCACTCAATATTTTATTTAAGCCCAACTATAATTAATCTTATGGACTTAAGTCCAAATTAATTATAAGACTAAGTTAAAAAATCATTTAATTTTAATCAAACTCAAATATTTAATTCCAAGGATTAAATAATACTTAATTAATTATTGAAACTTCTTAGAATAAAATTAATTTCTAATAACTTCCTATTTTAGAATGATACAAAATCACTCATAAACTATAGTGTTAGATCAAGGACCTCAAGACATAATGTTCTTGGCTCCATAAAATGACCAAAATACCCTTATTACATAATAGAAACATACTTAGTCAATTTAAACATCTTCTAATATCACCATAAGAAGATGACGTACTCCAAGACACATTATTGTAGAAACAAAAGGTTTGTTGAGTTAAATCTCAACCATTAGTTTTTTACCTATAGCTGTATTAACACATTTGTCCTTCTGTATATTACCCACTATTGAGCCTGGGTCTGGTGTACTATCACCTTACTCAATACCATCTACCATCTTTTGGTATCTAGTTCAATATGTTAAGTTCACTTGAATATTCAGTATTCAGTACTATACTAAATATTACTACCAAGATCTTGGGTTCAGCGAACTAACTTGAACAATCTACAAGAAGGTGATTAACCCAACTCATAAATGAGATGGCATAGAGACGCTCTTCTATAAGTCTGTCTTAACTAACTAAATCAATGTACCTAACATAAAAGGCTATTGGTCTC
Organism: Echites panduratus; assembly: GCA_035221335.1. Lineage (NCBI taxonomy): Eukaryota > Viridiplantae > Streptophyta > Magnoliopsida > Gentianales > Apocynaceae > Echites > Echites panduratus. The sequence continues at coordinate 3,386 of JAWZTD010000072.1, forward strand.
ATATATAAGAAACCTTACTCATGTTATATTAAGGCACGAGGACCTAAGTTTGCCAAACCACCAGCCCTTACTAATGTCATGGGGACGTGTTTACATAATAGCAACAGTGATACTAGTTCTCTCTTCTTTGACAGTACCTTTGGAGAAAAATCACTGTATGGCCCAGTTCTACACATACAAAATGTGCTAACATAAATAGTCCTTTAACACTATCCAATAACTAAAGGTTTGTCACCCTACTTAAAGGAGACTAATGTGTTATGACCTTTATTTAATGAAACTCCCAATTCCATTATTCGGCCAAGAACAATTCCTTATAATTTAAACTTCCAATGATCCATACCTTACTGCATTGAACGTCTCAACACATAGATCACCTATTTAAATCAAATAGGTTGTACCGTTAAGAGTCTGACCCGCTTCATTACCCAAGACCAACCTTGACATTATTATATGAAATAAATATATGCATTAAAAAAAACAATTCAAACAACATCTTAAAGTTTATTAAATCAATAATTACAGAAAAGTCTTAGTCTTTTTAGGCATAAATCAAAACAGACCATTGAGACAAGATTTGAAATCTTCTTGTCATTATTACACTTCTCAAGAATCAAGATAGGAATTACATCCATCGCTTATGTTCAAGAATTATAACAGGCATTTAAATTTTAAAAATTATTCTTCAAGTTTTCTTTTGTAACATGAAACGAAAAAAAGGAAGGCATATAGTGCATATGTCAATATACTTTTATTCTTCAAACAAGGAAAGCATATAGTACATGTCAATATTTCATTCTTAAAACAAGGCATATAGTGATGGAGGCCAAGGACATGCGAGAAGTGATGGAGTCGGAGAATTGTTCAAGATTCAACCACATGTTAGAAGGCAATTAATGATTTGAACTTCATTTAAACACTCCAAAGCATTCAAAAGAAGGGAACCAAGTTGTTCAAACAAATCGAATAAAGCATTCTAGGATAAATCGAATCATTAATTGCCTTTGATCGTGTGATTGAGTCTTGAACAATTTTAGACATGCCATCACTTCTAGCTATTTCGTGGCCTCCACCATATAGTGTACATGCCAATACACTTTCATTGTTCAAACAAAGAAGGCATATAATGCACATGTTGTAACTTCCATTCTTTATATATGGAAGTCACTTACTGTCAATATGGACGAACAAAATCATACATATGACTACTTGACAATCTAAGTCAACTTTACCACCTGGCAATCTGCTTGATCACAAATTATATATACAGACAAGCACACTTGGAAAGATTGGGTTGTCTCTCTACTCTCTCTCTCTCTCTCTCTCTAAATTGACTTGAGCATCAAAGGAGGAACCGAGAGAATTTCTTTGGTTCCTTTATTTTTAGCAGAGCCCTTGAAGACTGCAAAGTTAATGACTAACTGTGATCGGCAACGAGAGATAGCATATCTCTCTCTCTCTCTCTCTCTCTCTCTCTCTCTCTCTCTCTAAATTAACTTGAGCATCAAAACAGGAATCGAAAGAATTTCTTCGGCTAACTTATTTTTAGTAGAGTCGTCAAAGCTTGCGAAGTTAGGGACTGGGTGATCGGCAGCAAGAGAAAGCATTTCCTACATAGCAGTGTTGATTTAGAAATTCTTAGACTTTTCAAACCTACAACTTAAGGATTATTTACTAATACTCATTTATATATTGGCTAACTTTAATGAATATAAAGGATTAATTAAATGAATAAATCATATCAATTGACTAATAAAGTGTTATTGAATATTTATTAACTAGGATATCATTTTGCCACCTGTAAATACAAATAATGTTTAATGTGGACATATTTTATGAATGTGAAATGCTAATAAGAGTAATCTATAGTCGGTTATATGTACACTTTGGTATATTCTTAACTTTAGAACAACATAAGTATTTTTTGTGGAGCCCTGAACAAAGGGCTTGGCCCTGGGGCTAGTCTGGCTCGACATCATAATTTATAAAGTTTGGGTTGGGAAATTTGTAATCCCAATTTGATAGTGGATTATTTTGATTTAGGAGAGTTTTGGTGGGCAGGACTGGGTTGACCCAAGGGGTCAAGGATATTTTTTCTTGAATACATACTATAATAGAATTGTTATTATTTTATTAGTTGGTTGTTACTTGTTAGTTTATTTTCATATATTTTTTTAAGAGATTTATGTATTGATATTTTATTTCATTAAATAGAAATTTTGAATTGATAATTTATTACCTTTTTTTTAATATAATTTTATTATTGTTATTTAGTTTGTTTTATTTTAATGTAAATTTGTTTTCACTTATCTAGGATGAAATATTATTAACTATAATTTGATTTCATCTTTTTACAATTTATTATGATATTTTTGTGATTTATGTAATTGTATTTCATAATATTCTTAAAAAAAAAAAAACTGGCATTATGGGTTCACAAACCCTGTCTGGCCTGGTTTAGCCTCGCTCGCCCCTTGAAGAGTTAGGCTAGACTCGACTGGGTTGGACTTTTCATGGCCTTTTTAGACACTAGGGCTAGTTTGACCCCACCCTTTAAAGTCTCTAGCCCTTGGGGTTGAGGTTGGACCAAACTAACCAATATTGACTACTCTAATTTTTTACATTCAATCTAATTCCTCACTATACCACAATTGGATTTTCAAGTACGCATTTTGTATTACACTTCTAGTTCCAAAAATAAAAATCTTACCCATGGGCTTTAATTGTTTTATATATATATTTTATCTACTAAACCCTTGGAGCACTTAAGCTTTTAAAAGATACATGTTATATTTTTATTGGTATAATAAAGAGTATAAAACTTAGAGGAAAGCAAGTGAAGACACCAAGAGGTGAGTTCATGCATCATGGTTCAACACAAGTGGAATATAAAATTATGAAATTGAAGAGTTTTGATTGATTTATTCTTGATTCATATATTGTTAGTATGAACAAGAGTTATTAATGTATCTAAATATACAACTTATGAAACATGTATTAGTAGGGTGAACTAGTGTGAACAAAAGTTCCTCGTAGACCAAAACTTCTATAAATATAAAGGCTGTCATTTGTAAATCTACACAATGAATGGAAGGTCATTCTTGCTCCCAAACTCTTACTCTCCATACTTCTTTTTACAACACTTTTGATATTTTTACCTTTTATTTTTACAATATAGTTATGATAATTAAATACCAAAGGATTATCTAAAGTTGATTTTCTAGAAAAAGTCTTCATATTTTTTAATCTTTTTTTTTCTAAAATATTATGGCAATAATATTTCAATTAAATATATATTGTATAGATTCAAAAACTCAATCGGTATCCAATTGAAATAAACTATGGCAAATGGATTATTCATAATTAATTTCTACGTAAAAAAAGTTGTTAATATATTTATTTCTACAATACAATGATAATATTAATATTTTTGCTGTCTTAAGTATATTCAATTAATTTTTACTCATAAGAATTCATTCAGTTTTATTTAAAGAAGAATGATAATTATAAAATAAATTTTTTCTTAAACAAAATTTCCTTAATTTATTATTAAGGTATAAAAATAAATTTAAAACTAGATTTACCTATCACAACACGTCATATACCATTAAATATTATTTGTATTTTCATCAAACTTTTGTGCTAAACGAAGGCAATATACCTAAGTAATAACTATATTAAACCAAATCATTGAAATCAAACCACCCCACGCATTGGAGGATTTAGGGCACGAAGAAAGAATAGTTACAATTATAATTAAAAAATTCACAAATGAACTTATTAAAAAATTATAATGCATATATGTTTTTAAAAAAAAACTGACGTTGAAATAATTATATTATAAAAGCTTCCATAAACTTTTTAAGAGTTTATCTCATAAAAATCATAATTAATTATATTTTTTTATTAGTTAAACATATTTAAATAGGTGCTTTTTTTTACTTATTTAATCTTAGTGGACTTTTGTTGAAATCAATTTCTTTTTTTTTAATCTTTATTTGTTTGGATTTTTATTATAATGTCTTACATATTTTTAATTCATAATAAGATATAATAAGGAAAAATTTTTTATTTGGTTCAAACCATTCTTTAACATTTAGAAATAATAATAATAATAACAACTATGACTAGTTAAAAAGTAGTTGATGAGTAAATTCTTAAATAAAAATAATAATAAATAGTATTGGCTCCATCCCAATAAAATGTATCAACATAACAATAATAATAATAATAGTAATTACATTAATATACAATTTTGTTTTTACTCACGATCAAGGTTATTTAAGCATCATATCTAAATTTTCGGTCACACCTTTTGTGCTATCATTTTTTATTTGCATATTTAACTCTAAACAAAGTAATAAACAGGATGCAAAAATAGAGAAAAAAAATAAGAAGAAAGAAAATTTCTTGCAAAAAGGCATTTATAGACATATCGATCCAGCGATGATGATGATGGTAAAGGGAGGGAGGTGTGTGTGTAAGGAAAGCAAAGAATTCTCCAAAAAGATACATAACCTAAACTGGAGGCAACGCCCATAAGAATTGTTTCACCTCAAAGAAAAGAATACAGAATGAATGAATGACTAACTAAACTCATCACGTCAAACAAAGGAATAATTTTTGGAGCACTACAAATATATCAATATTCAATCCAATACATCATATTCGGTCAATTATTATTTGTCATAACAAAGAAAGAAGAAAGAAGAAGACAAAGGCAGTAATTAGAAGAAGATCAAAGAATGGCAATGAGACCAACTAATTTGAGAACAACTCCCGGTCGTCAAAGGCCAGCCCTGGCTCTTGTCGAACCAGCATATGAAGATTTCAGGCCCGTTGTAGAATGGACACAAGACGAGGAATCAAATATTCTTCTGTTGATTTATCTTCCAGGTTCTCTTAATTCAAAATACTTACTTCCTCCTCCTTTGTCTAATCTAATTAATTTATAGATCATTTAAATGTTAAAATTAATTTTTAAGGTTTTCAAAGGGAGCATCTCAAGGTTTCAACAGAAGGGCGGTACATCCTCCGGGCAAGAGGAGAAAGATTGATTTCAGGCAACAAATGGAGCAGATTTCAAGAGGATTATCCACTTCCGGAAGATTGCAACGTAAGAGGAATCCGTGCTAAATTTGAAGGAGGGATCCTCACCGTCACCATTCCAAGAAAGAGTGAAGCCATCAATATGATTCAGGAGGCAATTAAAGCTACTGATGAACCCAAAATCAATACACCTTCCCAAAAATCTGAAATGGACCAAAAAACAGATCCGGATCCGAAAACCCAACACGATAATGGCACTCCAAGTGCAATTCCATCGGTTAGTGCTCTGCTTGGGAAAGGAAGACCAGCGGAAATAACTCCCCCCAAACCACCGAAGGTTTCAAGTGAAAAGGAATTACCTAAAACAGGAAGGGACAGCCATCAAAAGAACGTTATTGCTCAGAAAGTGGAGAAACCCGAAGATGATGGCATCAAGAAAACAGTTGATGAGGAACCAAAAGCACAAAAAGATAAAGGTAATATTATCAAGGCAAACAAAAACTCGGAATTAGTTGGGGGGCAATTAATGAATGATCAAGTTCCAGATATCATGGTAAAAGCCACAGACAAGACTGGACAAGCAATAACAAGTAATTATCAAAAAAAGACTACTGCTGGGGAAATCATGGAGAAAGTATCAGGTGAAGATAATTATCTGAGAGAAAAAGAACAGAAACCCAATGGTAAAGGTGAAAAAACAGAGCCCCATGAGGAAGGGAAAACCCCCCCTCCTATTGCTATTAATCTCGCAGGTTACAAGGAGAGACTGAAAAATTTCGTGGAATTGAATGAGGAGAGGCAGTTGCTGGTGAATGTGGGTGCTGCTGTGCTTGTGATTGTTGCATTTGGGACATATCTCTCCACCACATTTCACCAGAAGCTGCATTAGCAACTGATTACTAGTATTTCAGGATCCAAGAATAATTTGTCATCCTGACAACTGCAGTGATAAACGTAGCTTATCGCTGTCAAAAATATGTTTGTTTGCAATTTCCATCAATAATTCAATATACATTAGATTTTATATAAGAGCAATTATTACATTGGATTCAAATCTTCTAATGCACTTTTTTTTTCCATGTCAATAAAAGTCCATCATTGTAAATATATATAGGTGCACTTTATATAAATACGTAATATAAACGTTGCACCGCATACAAATTAAATATTGATCCTAATAGAGAATTAAATTGAATTATAATAAAAAACCAATCAACAAGTTAAAAAAGGGATTCTTGAAAGTTTGTAGATAAAGAATTTAAAAACTACTTTAAAAAGAATATATATGAGAAAATTGTCAATAAAAAGCAATTCGTAGATTAATTCTTATGCCATTAATCATCTATTAAATAGAATAGTTGATTTTAGAATTTATTTTAACAAGAAAATTCATATTCTTAAAATAGATTAATTTCTTTTAGAAAGATATAAAATCCGTAAATTATTTAATTAAGCGTAAGTTTTTGTTAAAAATATGTATTTAATCAATCAAATTGCATAAAACACCATCATCAACTTCAAAGAAAACCAAACTCAACTAGTGCAAAATGTTATGGAGCATTCAACATTTTATAAATTGATAACTACTTTCCTGGATTATAACCAAAGCAATCTTTCCTAAATGCTAATTACACAGCATCACATAGTTAGAGTTGGCAATTCTATGTATTCCATTGGTATAATCACTGGCGGATCTAGGAATTATCGGAAGGGGGCACAATTAGACTAGGATCAACAACAATTTTTTCGTTGACATTTTGATTAAGATCTTAAATTTGATTACTTTGGTTAACTTCTTTTATAAAAACACTAGTACAAAATTTATTTTTATTATGTTGAAATTCAGTGCGAACCATTTAATTCTTGTAACATATTTATTCTTATGAGATGTATTAAAAGAATGAAAATTTGAAATTAATTATAGTCTCACTTTAATCAAACAACAATGATCAGAAATGACAACAAAATCCAAACAACAAGTGAAATAAAAGAAAATAAAGCTAACTCAACAATAAAATAGTTCAAAATACCAAGTGAAACAAAATAAAATAAAACTAACGTAACAATAAAATATACTTCAAAATATTAAGTGAAATAAAAGAAAATAAAACTAACTCAGCAAATCATTTTATTTAAGTCCAAATCATTCTTTAAAATTTAATTGAATAATTATTAAAAAAAGATTTAAAAAAAATAAGATGGCCTAATAAATCTTTTGATGACAAAATAAAATATATAATATATACTAATAAAAAATTTTCAAAACTATAAGATCAATTTTATCAGAAAATAACATAATATTACAAATATATATATACTAAAAAAATTCAAATTTAAGGGGGGGGGGATGGGGCAATTGTCCCCCCAACATCAACATAGCTCCTCCACTGGGTGTAATGTTCTCCTGCATGAAAAACCTCCCCTCAAATCCCATATATCTTCATGTTTAGATGCACAGATTTCAATCACTCTAAAGTTAAGGCATTTATATAGTAGTTTCCTAAGTACTTTGGAGATTCCTTAATCTCATCCCATAGCCTGCCTATATTTGATCTCCTTGGTACATCAATAAATGATTTATAGTTGATTTGTCAGCTTATTTTCCTTCTTTGTCAAGACTTCACAAGCCTTTGCAAATTGCTTGTATTCATCCCCTAGAATGCCATCCTTATTCAACAGCTATTTTCAGTACTCCATTTCGATGGGAGCGTGGCATGCCACGACCTCTCCTACTCGTGGAAATAGTCATCTGACTTGCTTTGTGATAGTAAACCTAAAGTCCATAAACTTCAATAAAAATGTTTAATTAAGTCACAGAAGACATCACCATGATTTTGTAACACTCCTTACACATTAGCATATTAAAAATAATTTGTTAGACTACGGAGCATGCATCGTGAAACTTTCTTCCCAAGTATAATATTGAAATAGAAAAACATAATTTAATTTGAAATATATGAGTGCATATTATCATCTAATGTCGTGGGACCAGCCATGTCGATGGCCTTCATGGCTTTGTTGGGGCCAACATAAGAAATAGAACCGGGCTACCTCTCTAGAGCAGTGTGTGAGCAAGCGGATTCCTTTTGTATTAGACTTCTAATTAGTTTTTTAGAATCCTTTCAGGTAATTACTTATTGTAAATGACTCTTAAACTCCTATAAATAGGGCTCTTTTCATAGATTTTAATATGCACAATTCAAGTTATTCAATACAATTTTAGATTTGAGAGAATTCTCTATCTTCTTTGACTATTCTTAGCACTCTTGACTTATCATTTAACTACTTTGGGTTGTCTGTGGCATTGTTTTGTGGACCGGACCAGACGGTCAGACCGATCAGATCGTGAACCGATCCACTGGTCAATTCAATTTGAGGGGTAAAATCGAAAATTTTAAAAACCGTTCTCTTTTTGTTAAATCGTATTGAACTGGCCGGTCAGAGTTTGGACATGTCGGTTTTAAAAAATATATATTTTTTGCTCAAATTAAAGAAATTAAAAACTACAAACTCCTAATTAAAATTTTTCCTAAATTGCTTCCCCCCTAAAAATAACCTAAATCACTTAATTTTCTTCTTTTATTCTCCAATTTTCACAAAATACCAATAACATGAAGAAGAAAACAGTTCTTGATATTAAATTTTCTTCCATGAAAATATGTTCTGATACCATTTTAAATTATCTTAATATTAAAATACTTGTTGGAGAAGAAGAAATTATGAGTCATTGATAAAGTATATTATTTTACATTACAAAGATGAATATTATATAAATAACCTAAACGAGTAATAATATAAAAAGATTAATTTACCTTTAATGAATAAACAACCTAATAAATCATAAGAATTTTAATATATTTTAACCTATAAAATAAATATTTATAATTATTAAATTATCCGATTCAATTTTGATTTGATTACAGTTGAACCACTAACTTTTCCTGTTCGATGACCTGTTCGGTTTTGAAAACATTGGTTTCTGACATCACCTATTGGAGATATTTGTTCAAGTTTGAGAAACAGTGTCAGGTCAATATACGTTCAAGCATCAAAATTTGTAATCGTTTGGCATAACGTTTCATACTCATGTTGGGTCTAACTAATCAAGAGTTAGGTTCAGAGGACATCTTAATGCTCATATTATTACCCCCAATCCTTAATTCACACTAACTAGGTAGGTCAAAACTATTCCTCAACCCCACAACATCAGCAGATCTACACATCGTACTTTGATATTGAGGAACTACAACATTGGGACCCTCATTACATACCGACTTAGTAGTATCCATATGATCTTCGACATACATAACCGATGGTACTCGATCATCAAACGCCACCCTATCTAAGTCTTCATTTATATACGGGTAATTAATAAATTTTTCATTATACTTATACCTAATTCTATCATATTTAGCACCTGGATTGGTACAGTCACTAACCTCACCATTCATCTCCATAGAATCTCGACAGGACAAATTATATCCTTCTCAAGAATCCTAGAAACAATAAATGCAGAACCACTGAGTGTGCCAACATCAACTGATTGATCACTAGAATCAAACAATTTTTCTATGTTAGTGTTTGTCATCCTAGCAATATCATTCGAATTTTGAAAATATCAATAGATGGTAGAAATCAATATCTGCATCAAATTCCGTTGATAATCAGTTGATGAAGAATACCAAAGAACTCCAACAAAACTGCAAAATAAAAAAGTGATCTTTACTAGTTAGAAATGCAAAAACTACATCAAATTCACCAGCTTTCAACAAGGAATTCAAAACCCAAACAGGAGTAAAATGAAGATTTTGTTGATTCAAACTTCACAATCACAAACCACTGCAAATCTTCTAGACTTTGAAGAAGGAAACCAGAACTCTCAGAGAAAGAGTGAAAATGAAAAGGTAAATAAAATTCATCATGTGAGTATTTATACCTCATTCACATCACGACAAGAAACACGAACCTTAAACTGATCATAGCAAAGCAAAAAAATTGGATAATGGCATAACTTTCAGTCAATGGTTAGTACAATAGAAGCCCTAACCAAACACCCTCGTCGATCCTAATTGGTTGTTTTTACTTTTACGATTTCTTTTGTTTTAGTTTATTTAAAGATAAAAATTGAAAATGTTATACTCATTTTATATTTTTACCTCACATCAAAATTTTCCTCAACTTTTTATTTTAAAAAAGAAAAGGGCGAGCATATATTTCCATAACCTTTTATTTTAGAAAAGGAAAGAGCATATGGTATAACACTATGTATAGAAACCTACTTTCACATATCTCCATGTATAATATGAGAGAGATATGTACAAATTTATGGTGTAAATACGTTCATATAGTTTTGTAAAGGTATATAATATCCACCATTTTACTCATACAATTAAAAAAAAACTATTCATTAAACATGGTTGCTCACTATACAGTTATTATCCTTCATGCAAGTAAAGTTTAGGATAATAAAGAACTTTAGAAATGTGTATATCACACCTTACTTATAATATCTTTGATATAACCCTTGTAATTCTCCTGTATATAGAAAGTTATATATCACTTTTAGTCCCTCTATTTAAATTTTTTTTACCCTTCCTCTTATGAACTTAAAGCATGTCTTCGTGACTGGAGTTAGTCAGCTAGACGTCTAGATTAATTTGTCTTCTCTTGCTTCTTTGCTGAACTGGCTCATCACCCGGGCATATGCTGTATAGCTCTTGGCAGCTTTCATGATAATTAAAGATGATCTTCTCTCTTTTCCCTAAACAAAAACTAAGGGCAAAAGAGAGATTGCATAATTACCTCGTACGCGCAGTCCCTCCCTTCAAAATTTCTAACGCTGCAAATCTCTATCGCCATAGACTCGTAGCACGAGTCTGGCGTCTTGTAGCAGTACTTCTCCAGACAAATAAAACCTTTCTTTTTGTTTTTTCACTAATTGAAAAGAAAAAACAATAAAGGTCACTAATTATCCATCCTACTTCCTCATAATATTCACGGATTTTTGTGTATTTCAGGTAAGTAATTTTCATATTTTCGATTTTCTGCATAAAAAGAAATAGACTTTCACTTTTTAAAAGGATTTGCTGGTCATATTAATTCTTGCTTTTGTTCAGTGTCCAAATCTTGTGTGTTTATTGTTGGGTTCCCGTAATTTAATCTTAAAGATTACTAGGCTTTCTCTAGATTCCCCCCCGGCCCCCAATTATTTGCAGTTTCTAGCTGTTGCTTCTGGTTTATGATAATTTATTTATTGAAAATTAATTATTTTATTTTTAATTTTTTTTATGATTTAACCTCTTCTCAGTTGGTATAACTTTTCTGCTATTTATGTGTTGAATATGCACGGGAATTTATATCATCAATCCGAGTTCAATTTGTCTTTTACTGGCTTTTTCCATACTGTTAATCTTCTTCTTATTCTTTTTTTTTTCTTTCTCGCAGATATATCAGTGAAAGGTGGGAAAGGGAAAGAAAGACCACAGAATTCTTTGGGTTGTGATTTCCAGAAAGTTCAGTTATCAGTTGCAAGTGTTGAACACATAAAAAGGAGAAATAGGTATGTGTAGACAGACTTAGCTCAATTTCGGTGTTAAATTTCTCTACTTTCTATTGAGTTTGCATTAGCAAAAGCAACAAAGGTTGATATATTTCTTTTCTTTCTGATACCTTTGTTTTCTGCTTCAAAATAATGCATTAGTGATTTGGTAAAAGGAAGGCCACATATCAGATTGAAACATTGCAATGTATGTGCAAGCCCAAATGCTAGATTTCTTTCCTAAGTTGAGTTTAGGTCAAAACCCGTATTACTTGATTTAGTATATTCCTCTTAAAATAAAGAGTTATATTTGTACTTCATCTTATATTATATATTGTGTTCTGAAATTAATGAGGACACTAGTTTGTGTGTAGTTTTTATCATCAATAAAGTCATTTCAGGGCTTCATAAAAGGGATTTAATTAAATCAAGATGTTCCTTTTTTTTTTTTTGGTTGAGCATTAAATGCATTACAGACTATAGTTTAGCCTTTATGGTAACAGTTGTGTCTCTGATGATAAATGGCAATCTATTGGTATGTCAAGCATTTAATGTTATTTCTTGAGAATATGGTGTGCATATGAGGTGTTAGTGTTATGAAAATTTGATAGTCAGATCAGCGAGGTATGCACTTGAGATTACATAATTTTCTTCACTAGACTTTGTTTTTAGATAACTGCTTGTTTTTTTGGAAGGATATCTTTAATCCAGTCTAATGCTCCATCAAAGTCAAGGATTTGTGACCAGTCAAATAATTCATCAGGCTGCACACTAGTGAAAGTTGTTCCAGGACATGGACTTGATCAACTTTATAGAACTTAAGTTACTCGTATGCTCAGTTGAGTAAAATACTGCTACCTGGCTTGATATCATTGGGGCTTGTGCATTTAGCTGGTTTTTACTGGAGGTACAACATATCAAATTTTACATTCAAGTTTGTGGATATGAAACTTGATTTTTTTTTTTTTTAAGGTACAAACCTAATTGATCTTAATCAGATGAGTCATATCTTTAACTTTCTTTCTCCAATCAAGTTCAATCCTAGAAATCTAAGTTCCACACTTTTGAATTTGAGATCGATCTAGATAATCAGGATTTTGCTTGAGTGTGGATACAAGAGTGTTCTACTTCTCTTATTGGTGAAATCCCGAATCATATTGGCTCTAACTAGAACCTAAAATATGGTTTGATTTGGAAGATATTTGGAAAGTTTTCAAAGTGGAAAATTGTTTTGGTCGTTTTGCAATTTTGAATGTGTCCAATGTATTTATAAAGCATAACCATCAATTTGACCATGGAAATTTGGATCTTTTTTGACCATGGAAATTTGGATCTTTTTCTAATTTGACCACTCAACTTTGTAGATTTGACAGTTAAATATTTGTCAAATATCATAACATTAAATGGCTAAATTCATGAAGTTAAATGACTCAATTGCCCACAAAGTTAAATGTCTATACATACACCAAGTAAAATGGTCAAATTGATAAGTTTGAAAGTTAACAAAGGTCATTATGCCTTTTTGATACCATTAATCAAATAACGACAATATAATTAATAGATTAGTAAAACATATCGTATTGGATAAGAAGCCACGGACAGATTAGATTGAAGGTAATGGAGTGTATCTGCTGATAAATGTTAAATATAAAATCCAGATTAAATTTAAGAACTCACTGTGACTCAAGAAACTCCTTCGTTATGCTTGTGGCTCTGGTATTTTGATGTAACAGTTCTGTCAACTGTCAAGCAACTGGTAAGACCATGGAATATTTGGATCAGGATACCTGCTAGAATCCTGATATCATGCCCAATTGAGAGGAGTATGAGTGTCAAAAGCACTTAGGCAACCTGGTAAGACATTATGTATGATCAAGCTAGGCTCTATAACTTAATTTGCGAATCAAGTTTGTAGGGAGAAATTAAGACTGTATGCATATGGTGCATGCTTGATCTGAAAGCACAAGCAAACCAAGCATCCCAAGCAGAACCACCATGCCTGAGAAGTGTCTTGACGCTAAAAACAGATCAGTCTTATTTATTCTGCTATTTCTCCTTGCTTCAGGCTCAGCCTTGAACAAGTTGGAGACAATTGTTCCATGCTTATTCTGGTAGATCTGGAACATAAATTAGCCACTAAATGAGCCAAAAGAATATTCATAATCCAACTGCCTCCTTTTCCCTGGAAAATGAAAGGCAAAATGTTCCTTCATATCCTCCTCTCCTGTCTTCAAAAAGGGGGAAAAAAAAAAAGGCAAAGTAAAAGAGTAAAAAGAAGAGCACCCCATTTCTCAGTTTCTAATACACATTTTTTTTTTCTTGAATGTCTCTTTCTTATACCTTGACCCTAAAGAAACAATTGAAAAATCCTTTTGAATTTATCTACATGCAAGTTTTTGACCGTTCCCTTTGTTTTATCCCAGCACATCAAAAAAGCAATTCGTATATGAAACTGAACTTACATTTGGAACAACCAAATGATGGTAGAAAACTTGAACTTTAAATGAAACCACTGACTAGTTTAAGATTTACTCATCCAAGGATTGACGATAGTGCAACAGTGAATGATACAAGTTAAAAGAAGACTTGAGACTTAAATGCTGCTCAGGAATAATTGAAACAACCCAGAATTACAAGCAAGCAATCCCTTTTAAATGCTGTTGAATCATCTTGACAAAAAATTCTGCAGTGGCTGAATCACAGGCAGCAAAAGAGACCTCAAAAACAGCTAAAGATTCAAAGCAGATGAAGAACAGAAGAAAGAGTAGTATCAGGAGCAGCAACAGTAGCTTTTATTTCAGAGTTACAGGAATGGAGAGTCAGAGTACGGTTTAACAAAGGAAAGAAGCCTTTCTGCAACTATGCAAGTATGCACTTGTCTAAACGTGAGTTATGAATCTAAGTTTTAACAAAATTAAGCATATTTAAGTCTTGGAGATTCAGTGTGCCAGTGTTCATGTAAAGCAGCTAACCTTTTTTGTGGTGAACCGATAATAGAATTAATATCTTTTCACAACATCTGTTAGACAAATATGAAAATTTGTCTATCCATTTACTTACTAGATGGATGTTGGTTGGCTACTGCATCAACAGGATTAATTCTGTCCATAACCTTTAAATAGAAAGAGTATAGTGCAACTCTTTCTCCAACATTGCTAAACACATGAAATAAGAGATCACCCACCATAGCATTTGAAACTTTCTTAATCAGCAGCAAATTTGAAATCAATCATACAGAAATTATAGGAATTAATAGTCTTATAAGTGAAGTGCTTAGTAGAATCTTCTGAGAGGAGGTCATCTGTATTAATCTCAATCTACTAGAAATGCCCATAGTTGTTCACTGGAAGAACTCAATCTTTTCTTCTTCTTTTCTGACCATTGAACAATCCTGTACAAAGGCGAGAGGTGTTATTAGTATCTTTTCAAGAGCACATTTTAGGAAGTAAATATGAGTAGAAAATGTGAACTGCTAAAAACATGCTAAATTCTCTACTTATCATGAAAACCGGAGACATCAATACGTGAGAGAAGAGAAGTTCAATCTCAAGCATGAATTCCATCAACCATGATATAAGTTTTAAGGGTTATTTTTTATTTTATTTTTTCATTTCGATCTTCTTTGTTTATAGGTATCTCCAGAATTAGTTTAACAGCCCTAGTAATATGAGATGGCAGGGATGGTTGCTCACAAATACTATGTTCTGAAACTTGTAATATTTCTAAAGACCTGCCAAAGTAGTTCTTTTATGCTTTAGGTCTGAAAAGAAGTGTTCTTTTACACAGTTTCTACTATAGGTGGATATAGTCCACCACTGACGTAGAGAAATGAGAGAAGAAAATCCTTCCATTGAGTAATGACCGTTGCATTGTAAGTTTTTACACTTGGATTGAAGTTTGGACTGATCTCAGGAAACATACTATTGTTCTAGACTTCTAGTAGGATTTTGTGTTTTAGAGTTCTATTGTGGTAAATGGGGTCAATTGATCTTGTTCTAATAGTTCAATGGTCAATGTCAGAGCATTGTTTGCTTTTCTGGAAATTTCATATAGACTTTTCTTAAATCTGATTGAAGATACTTAAATTTATTCTCTGCTTGCCTTGCGCTAGGCTATGACATGTTAAAGTTTCCTTCATGTTCTTCGATGGAGTTTCCTAGCTATTCCCGATCATCCTTCGTGGTAATATTGGGAAACCAAGAAGGAATAATTCCTATGTATAAACCAGTGAAGAGGTAAATTTGGTTTATCCTGTATCAGTAACTACGCAACAGCTAAGCAAGGGGTTAAATGTTCCGTGAGGTATTACTTGACGAGATACTGAAATTTGCCAAATCCCCGTATAATTGAAAGAGTTGAATTCTGTACCACATATCGAATAATTCCTTGTTCCTGTTGTATTTATCTCATGTGAACTGTGTGAAAAAACAATGTTTGATCTCTGTGTTAGATAAATTAAGTTCAGCATGCTAGGCAGCACTTCATTTTTGTGAACACTGCCCAACACGAGGATAGAGAGGTCCACACATTTTGTTAGAAGACGAGAGTGAAGAAAACATGCGGAGATCATGGCAGATTTTCCTTTTAAGTGAACTTTCTGTCTGTAACCATGTTCAATTGAGAAGAAAGTGAGTTTCTTAATTCGTTTTCTCTGCAGATTCTCCCCTCCCCCCACGCGGTTCATTGGAATATACAAAATGAAAAGTAGGGATATGAATGGAATTTTTCAGATTTGGTTTTAGGATTTCCCCCCCCCCTCCATAAATGCAATTTAGGCTTGAAGTTTTAGTATGTTCTATATTTTACATGCATGTTTTGCCTTAATTTTGTCTTAGCATTCAACTAGTTCTAGCTATGATGCAGTATCCAACCTGTGTTGCCAGCCGTGAATTTTTACTGACTAGAAAGAGTAGCCACATTTGTATGAAAAAATGTATACACCCTCTTCGTTTCTTGGATAGGACCATGGGTCAATGTCCTTGAAATGTAAGTACGAGTAAGAGAAGTTTATCAAATATCATATGATATTTTGAATGGAGTAATGGCTTACCTTAGTTATAGATCTTCGGATTTTGTTCTTATAATCAGCGAATTATGTTTTGCTGTTGCCAATGCTGAATGGCCCATGTCAAAATCTTCTTAGTTGTAATGTCTTTCTGAATTAAGGACGTTTCTACACTACAGTTGATTTATTTGGAACAAAAAAAGTAAGGGAAATAGCATCAAGAGAAACGTAATAATTTAAGAGGACTTGGTTTGTGAACACTTGATAATATATTAAAATAGTACAACCAGGGCAAAAAAAGAAAAAAGTTTAAGAAGACTAAAGTAGGTGTTTGAATAAGTGGAAGTGTCCGTTAGAAAATAGAAAAAAAAAAAAAAAATAATAAGAGGGGAAATGAACAAGTAAATTAGAAATTTAAAAAGATGTTTATGATCATCATAACTATAAGCCTCTGCTGTTCATATGATGTACTGAGGTACGTTGAAAAATCAAATTTAATTTAGAGAAACCATGTCTAATTGGATATGTTGAGGGATAGGAAATAAAATCAAAAGGAGGTTTAAAATTGAATCTAGAGAGGTGAAAAGGGGATTGAGATTGCATGTGGCAAAAAAAAATGTCGATATGCTCTTATGCTGTCATCTAACACTTAATTCTTTCTGTTTATTCTCCACTCCAGGATGGCCTACTGTTGTTAATAAAAGACAATAAAGGTCTATCTCTAGTTTGTTAGTCTATGTAAGAATACCATAATGAAGGAATATATGTGGTCACTTCTGAAGCCAAAAATGCCAATCTAAAATACCTAATTCATCGACTTCAAGAGTGAAATCCCTAACATCTGATATATTCATGTGTTGATATAAGAGGAATTCGGAATTTCAGATATGGCTTGTAGTTGACTTGGGACTCCAATGTAGAATAACTGCTTTTCATGTGATAAAATAGATGCCGGTTGCTTAACAAGTTGCTTGATATGTTTGTATCTACACTAATGCAATTTAATGTTTAAGTAGTCCCTGCCTATTAAATTGTCTAATCTTAAATGGTACCAAAATGCATCGTGAGTTATGAATGTACTGAAAGACAATTTAAAGTACGAAAATTCTTTGGGTTTGGAGATTGAATGGTAAATCTCTATGTCAACCCCTCCCAAAAAAGAAAAAAAAAAAAAGGTTGAAAATATTTCATGCACAGTGGCTGCTCATCTCTGGTGCCCTGAAAGATTTAAAGATTTTAATTAATCTGTACCATTCATTGGCATTCTATTTACATCCCTTAGAAATTCATTTTGCAAATATTGGATTGCCCTATAAAAGGACTTTAAAACACCTATCAGAAGTGCAAATTCATTGCAACTCTCTGATTGAATACAAATAAAACACCATTGGAGGTATTTAAGGCTACTTTTCGGTACATATGCATTTAAAGTTCCCTTATTGCGGTCCTATGACTCACGAGACTGCTCGGATAATAAATGATTGCCAAACTCATAACGCCTGTTTCTCTTATCTTCTTCTCCTTCCCTCTATGTGTATCCCCTAAATTTTCATTCTCCTTCATCCCATTAAATCTTTGATGGTCATTTATTTGATCAAGTCGTGCTAATGGCTGAATTCAAAACGGATGATGAACTTTATGATCCATTGACTTGTGGACCGATGGCCATGTTGTCATTTGAATCTGGGGCAAAACCTAGGTAACTTCTTTATTTTTTTGGGGGGTCGGGGGGTTGGTTGAGGGAATTCTCTGTGACTTCTGACAGTTGTTCATGACACTGGGGGTTCAGGAAGGTTTTTTGATTGATCTATGAGCCTGTCATAAAGATAGAGTTTCTACTTCTGATTAGGTTTTTGGAAGTGTATCAAATTGCATAAGGTGTGGTGATAGAAATGTCAATTATTTTAGCATAATTGAACATGGTTGTGATTCTGTTTGTTTATTACATTTTTGGTCCTCTATGAATTGGTTTGTTCCTGCCAAATCTATCTTAAGCTTAAGAAAATGTTTTAATTAAAGCTGAAATGAACCTGGACCATTTTCTTTGGAGAAACAGCAAAGAAACTTAAGGTTGCAGATTAACACTGAATTGTAGAAGTCAAATATTAAATAGAGGTGGAGTTATCTCCAAAGTAAAATTTATTAAAAATAATAAATATATTTGAAGAGATATTTTTGATACTACACATACTTATTTGGGATGACATAAGCATGAAGTGTCCTTTTCACTTTTGGTGCAAACTGACATTACCCATTAAAGATGTCGCTTTTGGTGGATTTGACAGTTTATGATAGGGTAAAAAGTCCTAGTTGACCTTCAATTATCCAGAATTTTGGTTTTTGCCCTCTAACTAAAAAATTATAAAAGGTTGCCCTCCAACTAATAATAGTTCAGTAAAGTTACCCTTCTGTCCATTTTTGGCATTAACCCATGATGGAAACCACCCAACAGTCATTTTTCAAGGGTACTTTCATCCCATCTTGCTTTCCCTCCAAACCAAATTCTAGCCTCCATCTTCAACTTGTAGCCACCTTGGACTAATGATCTTGCTGCCTCTTCATGATTTCCCTTCTCCCAAACCCCCAATTAGAAAAGATAAGACAAATCAGATTTCTTTCTTCTCAGAGCCGTCGTCCTTCTCCTTTGTCTTCTTCCTTTTTTTGCCAAGATCCTGACCTTCCCAAACTTGGTGCCCTCATTTTACAGCTCGTTGGAATTGTGCCGCAGCCTTGCAGCGAAGCCAGATCTGGCAAAAACCAACCCCTTGGCGTTCAACCCTTTCGCCTTTGATGGCTAGCGAATTGAATTGCTAGCTCCTTCTTCGTTGTTGTTGGAATTGGCCTAGTAGCCAAGACATCCTTTGGAGAAGATCTATGCACCAGCTTTGAACCAGACTGGTTCCTTGAAGTCCACCTTAACCCACTTCTTAGACAGGTTGGAGTTCTTACCTTCTTGGGACTCCATGGACCAAGCTCTACTTTTATTATATGGTTAATACAGATCTACTTTAGTAGATAATATGGTGTAGAGAAGGCTTATAATTTGGATGAATTGGAAACATCAATGCAAAAGGATCAGCACTTTAAATGTGTGTGTGAGAGAGAGAGAGTGAGAAAATCCATAAATTCAAAACCCCAGATCTAGTGGCTACAAGTTGAAGATGGAGGCTAGGGTTTGGTTTGGTGGGAAAGGAAGAAGGAAGGGACAAAAATAGCCCTGAAAAAATAATTGTTGGATGGTTTCCATCATGGTTAATGATCAAAATGGATAGAAGGACAACTTTGCTCTATTATTCTTAGTTGGAGGGCAATCTTTTATAATTTTTTTAGTTAGAGGGCAAAAACCAAAATTCTGGATAGTTGAGGGTCAATTGGAGCTTTTTGCCCTTTATGATACAAAGTACTTTTGATATAAAGCATGAACTATTTTCACTTGTGCTTTATATTTGTGTTATACGTGTTCTAGTGTTTGCCTGTGGTATATATGAGCATCTGTAATGGTCTTGTAATGGTTGAATGTCCAATCTTAGAGATTTTAATTGTCAAATTTTTCGGAAATTTGATGCCTTCTGTTTGGATAATTTAGAAGTTTTTCTCTGTGTTCTCTTCTCCCGAGATAGTCAGCCTTTCTTCCTAGAGTACCCTTTTTGATGGGTTGTGGACGAAAAGATATGGTGCATTGGTTTTTTGTCATTTATTCCATCAAAATTGAATAGTTCTTCTTGTCCCCTTTTTAATAAATTTATTTTCAGTTTGGAGATCATTGCGGTGTTTGAGGATAGCTGATTCCTGTATTATTTATACATTGCTATGTTCGTGTTTGTAGCGTTTTTAAAGTGATTTCCACTTATTGTAACTATAAACGATTCTTTTCCTCTGTGGCTTTTTCTTGGAAGAATTTCAGTACAATATTACTGTTTTGGTATCTAGTTAGATTAATTTTGCACCGGTTGTGTCCCAACCCCCCATGAAATACTGTCTCTGGTGGTTTTGCATAACTTTAGTTTTTCTGACTGCCCAGTTTTATGTTGAATACCTCCTTAGGCTCAGTGACACATTATCTCATATTTCAAGCATTTGAGTGCCTTTTTCAAGTATTTTGTTTATTCATAATTACTTATGGCAGCCTCCAGATAAAACCTGGAGTATGACATGGAACGAAATGTTTTTGGCATTTAATTTGCTATAATGCGAATTTCATTGGAGCTGGATTTGATTTCTTAGGATCTATTAATGAATGGATTTGGATTTATTCCACAGATTTTGGCTTGTTATAATATGTGGATTGTTTTGTAGGATGTGCACACTCATATTTGTCTGACAGTAGATGTTTTCAGACCCAAAATAGGAACTATTGTCCCGCAATTTCAGAAGAAGCTTCTGAGCAAACATATGACCAATTCTTACTCCTGGTTAAACTGGTTGTCAAAAAATTGTCAATTTACTTTTAACATGAGCGACTTTGGTCTTCGGAACCAAGGGAAACCTGTGTTTGGCATAAGATCTACGTAACTTAGATCAATAAATTGATTTCTTAAGGTCCCCATGACCATCCCCATATATGCAATTTTGAAAAATAATCAATTTATTGTGATCTATTGTATAGTTTGTAAAATGAAAGTTGAACATTTGAAGTTATCTTTAGATGCATTTGTCTCATCTCTATTGTCGACGTGCATGAGGTGGTAAGAGAAGAAAAATTACACTCTTTAAATGCAACTTTTGTTTTCCTCAGTGAAGTAATTATGGCTGAACCTGATCAATGTGTCACTGAGCCTGATCAGACTACTGGTGAACCTGATCAGAGTATTTCCGAACCTGATCAAGGAATCACTGAACCTAATGAAGGGATCACTGAAGAAGAAATTCTTGGACAACCAGACGATGTACACCCTGAGCAAGAAGAGGAACAGAAAATTGATTCAGTTGCTGGAGGTGGTAAAAGGTGGCCTGGGTGGCCCGGAGAGTCTGTCTTCCGGTTGTTGGTCCCTTCACAAAAGGTTGGTAGCATAATTGGGCGCAAAGGAGAGTTCATTAAGAAAATGTGTGAGGAAGCAAAAGCTCGGATCAAGATTCTTGACGGTCCTCCAGGAGTTACAGAAAGAGCTGTAAGTTTAGTTTTCTGTCTTTGTTCATTCATTTGAATGGATATTGGTTGATTATTTGTATGCAAAGTAATTAGTTTGCTCAAGATAGCAAAATCCAGTGTAGTTTGTTTGCTTCTCACAGCAATCTGTTGTGGATAAAATTGGAGTGTTAGCTAAATCTAATCATAGAAGGAATAGGAGAGAAACACTACAAACAGCCCATGCTTCTCAATTAAAGTCTTTTATATCATCTGATTATGAAGGACTTTGCCTTCTGTGATATTCAAGTACTAATCATTCTTTTGCCAAAAGAAGTTGAAACATGTAATTCAGATCTCTAGAGGAGTTGCTCAATGGAAGCATTGCATAACATGAGTAAAATGCCTATGACTCTATAACTGATCCATGAAGTAAAGTCAGGTGTTTGGACTGTTCCTCCAACACAGAAGACAACACAAGCATATGAAAGAAAGGAAAAACAAAAGTATAAAGAAACTTTAACAAGTATCAATTGATGGACTTTGATTTGCTGCTTCGCTTCTGGAATTTTTGCTTCGTCCTGAGCCCCAATACTGTACTTGGGAGCTAAGCTTTTGGGCCGCTATTGTTTGGCATAATAGATCTAAATGTATTTTCTTCAAGAATTTTATATCATTGAATTTCATGAGATCTGATCGAAGTTGATACTCTTTAATGACCTCAATATTCCAAAGACAGACATATTTGCTTTGTATTTTAGATTGTAAACAGATATTCCGAAGGTTGCAACTGTATGGGAAGATTGTGACAGATTACGTAGACTTGTATAATATAACACCTCACTATCAGCTTAAATTTTTAGAAGATGGAAATTTATCATAGATTGTTGTATTTCATGAGCTGTGGAATTGAATTATCTGGAATTATTGCAATGTAATAGCTTTTGTTTGTTAAACTTGCTTGTAAATTGATAGGTTATCATTATGTAAATCCTAACTTTTATTGGGGACTCTATTTGCCCCTTTTTGTTCTTCATTTTAAAGTAATGATACAGGGGCTGACCTACTAATATACTCTTGCCATTAAAGAAAAAAAGGCTAAAAGCTTACTTTCTTACCATGCTGATGTTCCATATATATTGTTTTTTTTGGAAAGGTAATGGTGTCTGCCAAGGAGGAGCCTGATTCTTCTCTTCCTCCTGCTATTGATGGTCTGCTTAGAGTCCACAAACGAGTTGTGGATGGGCTGGACAGTGAATCATCTCACGCACTACCGGCGGGAGTCAAGGTTACAACCAGGCTGCTAGTTCCAGCTGCACAGGCGGGAAATTTAATTGGGAAACAAGGCACAACGGTTAAATCTATTCAAGAAGAATCTAACTGCATTGTTAGAGTTCTTCCAACAGGCTAGTCTTCACTTACATTCTTTTGTTTGGTTGTGGCAGATGAAGGCATCTTATGCATATAATTGTTTGTATAACTTGGGACACTAGTACAGTCTGTCAAGTTCTTCAGTTGTCAAGGAGAAATGGTGAATGTAGGGAACTGGACATAGTAATATTGCTAAGAAGAGACAAAGGGATCCAGGAAGCACTTGTTTAGCTCGGAAATTTTTTGGTAAATCCTAGAATATTAGTACTTAGAAGGTCAAGGGAACTGTTAGTAGAACTTAGAACTTCAAAATTCTAAGAATCTGCCATAGGCCCTAAAAGGTCAGTGGAACTTTTACCCATATAACTATTATGAAAATGACTACAAAAATTTGTTGGTTGAGTCCGCCATTGCTACAATTTCCCTATCTGCAATACCATTTTCTATCTATAACATTCTGATTTTAGGGCCACACACTTTTCTTTTTGTTTTTTGTTTTTTGTTTTTTTTTTTCCTTTTAAAGTAATGTCTTCATATGATGAACCTTATCCAAGTAAGGGGGTGTTACAATATGAAGATTATAAAAGATGACATAGGGACTGTCACAGGCCTTGAATTTTTCACTAAAGATAAGCCAAACTCCTCAATTTCTGTCCTAGTGATTGGTGTTTTTGTGATAAGTTGCTTTATAATAATTTGTGCTCTTGTAATAGTAGTTTAGGGGCTTATCGTAGATGAACTTTCGAATTCTGCAAAATCTGGTCTCTTTTTGGGGTATAAAAAACTGTCACTTGGTTAATCAGTGTAAGAAATAATTATTTGTGTTTTAGGTTGTTCAGAATTGAATATCTCATTTTTAAAAATAAATAGATTTTCAATATGAAGTCTCACTAACAACCTCCTTAATTTAAGGGTTTACATCCATATGGGCTAAAACTACTACTAGTAGTTAAACTAATGACGAAGATAAATTGGTAACTTCATAAAAGTCAAATGGATTCTTAAATTTTTCATGAAGTCAAGTGAAAAATAAATATTCAATTCCAGATGGGGAGAGTATTTATTATCCAGGATATTATAGGAATAAATTCTTTCCAATATAACTATAAAAGATCAGTATTTCTTTAACATGTAGGTCAATGTTCATGGATAATATCGAATCTTGTATAAGTAAAAATGTCCCAAAAAACTAAAAGAGGCAGGTTCATTTGTTTTCTTGGTCTTTGAAGTGCTGTCTAGTTCATATCCTTGGACTCTAATGGACAGAGGAAAGAAATGGAATGGCTATGTAGCCTGCAGTCATGTCCTTAGCAATGTCTGAGATGTTACGATTCACCTGAAGCTAAACAAATCTCTAATATACAATGATTTATGTAAAATAAATACATTTTTTTTTTTAATGATTCTATTGATAATGTAACGATAAAACAAATTATTGCAGAAGACCTGCCAATATTTGCTATTCAAGATGACAGAGTTGTTGAAGTAGTTGGAGAAGCTGCAGCTGTTCATAAGGCACTTGAGCTGATTGCTTCTCATCTGAGGAAATTTCTTGTTGATCGCAGTATTATTCCAGTATTTGAAACGCAAGTAAGTGTATTTTTAAGATGAAAAAAGCCACCTGGGATCTATGATATAGCCAGTTGAAATAGTGATCCACTATGATTGCTTATTCTTTCTTAGATGCAAATGCCAAATCCTCAACTAGAACACCTGCCGCCTCCTCAATCATGGGGTCCACCACCTCAAGCCTTTCCTCCAAATGTTTCTGGAGGTCCAGGATATGTAGGTGGATCTCATTTTGTGCCTCCTCGGCTGCATGAAAACCATTATCCACCAGCTGAAATGCCACCTCCGTCGGAAAAACAGCCTCATCAAGGAATATCTGCCTATGGTAGAGAAGCTCCAATGGCAGTACACTCATCAGCCAGTAATCAGCCCGCACCATCTCTTGTCACTCAGGTTTATCTTCTTCCAGACTATTTTGCTGAATCCATTGCATTAAAGAGATATGGGTGATAAATGTCTGCTTTTAAGAAATAAGATAAAACCACATGGGAAAACAAAATGAAGCTCAGGAAACATGGTTACAATATTGAACTTCAAACCAATGAGATTTTCCCCAGCTTGAGAGTATCTGATGTTACTAATTTTTTTGCAGCTGACACAGCAAATGCAAATTCCGCTGTCCTATGCTGATGCAGTAATTGGTACTGCTGGTTCCAGTATAAGTTACATCAGGCGGGTTAGTGGTGCTACTGTTACCATACAGGAAACAAGGGGAGTGCCTGGAGAAATGACCGTAGAGATTACTGGAACTTCTTCTCAAGTTCAAACTGCTCAGCAGTTGATTCAGGCAATCTTTCTAATTCTCGGTTTCTTAAATTGATCCTTGCATTTCTTTAGCAACCATTTGTTTGTACTTGTTAAATATTCTCAGTAGACTTTTGGTTCAGTTTCTGTAGTTTCTGGAGTAGTGCTATTTGGGTCAAAGATCTTTTCCGGTTTAATTAAGAACCTTTCTCCTTTGCGAGCGTAGGTTTGACAAATGTAAACTATGATTTCTATATTTGCATCAAAGGGTCTAATGGGTAGCATTGTCGAGTTTTCGACCTGAATTATTACCCAGGAAGCCATGTTTACACTATTAGTTGGTTTGTATTGCAGAATTTCATGGCAGAAGCTGCAGGCACTGCTCAGTCCCAGGCAGCATCATCCTTGGACCAAGGTTATAACCCATATGGATCGCACGGTGCTGTTTATGCATCTCCTCCTTCAAACACTGGTCTTGCAGGACAAACAGGGGGCTATGGTTCTGTCTATGGCACCAATTATGGTTATTGAGTGACAAGATTATATATATTAAGAGGGCCTATAAATAGTGTTTTTTTTCAAGGCATAGTCGTCGGCATTGACTCATCTACAGCATTTATCTAAATAGATATTATGTGGATTGATACATTGTTTCGTTTCTAATGTCTGCTTTGCATACAAATGGCTGTGCGATGATTTTAACTTATTTAGTCTGATGGATGCCTATTCCCCTACACAGACTCCTCTTACTTTGTAAAACATTCATTCCGCTGTTGAATGGGAGTATTTGGCAAATCTTCTACGATTATTTTGTCTTTTAGTTTTTCTTAGATTATTACTACTCCTTAATATTCAGAATTAAATGTTTAACAAAGCTACTATTTTATTTATTAATGTAATATAACATAACATAATGTAATGTAATGTAATTAGTTGTTGAAATATTATGTAAATGGATATAAATTCATGAATATAATGAGATATCAGATTAAAAACCTACTTATTTTGAGAAATCAAACATTCAGTAACTGATTTTTCAATTTTATTTTTAAAGCAGGTGTTATTGCATTGCTTTTTAAATAGATAATAGCTCCAGCAAAAGTAATTACAACAAATCACAATCCCAGCAAAGAGTATGAAGGAGGAATCTCCAGATTCCGCTCAAATAGCAGTGCAAAAGTCCTACAACAGACTCTGTCAAAAGAACCACGAAGCCAGGTCTGTGTAATCTTGTATAACAAGGTGACAGCAGCCTTTCCATCAAAACATGCTAACAGAAAATTTGAAACTGGAGAATTATCATTAGAGAACGGATGTTTCCACAACAAAAAACTATTTACACACATCCTGCTTTTAAGTTTGGTTATTTAATGAATATAAAAAGTCTAAAATGTCATTTTGTTTAAAAAAAAAAAGAAAGAAAATCAGAACAGGAAAAATACGAAACACATAACCCATGCTTGGTATGAATACGCAACACTTAGCCATCTTAACAGCAAAACCAAATCATTCAGTGGTAGCCGTTTGAAATTTTTTCCCAATTCACATTCATTCAAAACTTGTTCTATAAAGCATTTATAAGTATAATGGAGTCTGATAATGCATGTAAATGGCCAAATAACGATTGAATGGTAAGTTTCTATGGTATTTTGCTCCATTTATGTAGTTGGCAATTTCTTTTCGTCGCACATGAGTTCGGCAAACCAGAGCTGAAAACTTGTGAAATAGTCTGTCATAAACTACTGACTGAGTAACTACAAAGTTAGCAAAATTAAGCCGAAATAATTGAAGATTTTAGGCCATTGTTGTCCGACTTTGATCACAAAAGTCGAAAACATACTGTCGACATTTTACACAATTTTCAGCCATGACATGCCGAAATATTGCAACATTTTCGATTGGACCGATTACTCATGAAGACGTTGAGGTCGCACTGAGGAATACAAGACCCTCTGCTCATCTCCATGCTCATTGATATGAGAAGGTCAATGAAGATTATGGCAGTCAAATAGTCCATTGACACATTGCTTCCAAGTCTCTGGTTTAATTTAATCGCAATGGCTCCTACATTTAGGTTTCATATGTTTTGAGAATATTCAAATAATGTTACCTCTAGACCTAGCAATGGCAAACGGGGCGGGTCGTTGGCCCGCCGTAACCCGCCCCGTAATGAGCCCGTGTGAACAGTATCACGGCACGGACCGCAATTGTTCCCGCCCCGGACCCGCCCCTCCCTAACTCCCAATGGTCATGTGACCGTTCAAATCTTAAAAAAAATTTTTTTTTTTTTCACCAACAACTCAAACTTTTTTTTTTTTTCATATAAAATCCCCCCCAAACTTCATTTTTCCCACAAAAATCATCCAAACTCTCTCTTCTTCAATCCTATTCATTCTAT
>JAWZTD010000073.1:0-15759 GCA_035221335.1 Echites panduratus
CAACTTCAAATTAACAAATTTCTGGTAAAATAACCCAGAAATCGTTCAAATAAGATGAAAAAGAAATCTTCTCATGCAAAAATGCAGAAATTAAGAAGATTTTGAAGGCAGAAGAAAAACCAAGTATTTTTTCTCCCTTCTGCCAAAATTTTAGATTTTGTATTAAATAAAATTTTTCAAAAAAGCGGGAATAAATATTCACCGTTAGATTACATCTATCTCGATAAAAGTAATAATGACAGGAGACAGCTGTCAAAATGAAAAGACGTTTTGAATATCCAAAAAATGCCAAACGATACACATCCTCTGGCACACAATATAAAATTAATATACCCAAGTAATTAGGGACAACATCTCGTAACCTTTCGGGATGACATTTTATCAATCCTTCGGGGATTTAAAAAAAAAAATTTTTGGGGATACAAATATGTGTATATATATACACATATATATATTTCTTTCTTATTTTTTAAGAAAGGGCATATGGTGTATACTACACATTTTTATAATAATAAATATATATATATATATCATACAAAGATATATATATATATCAGATAATTAAATTATTATTATATTACAAGTTGCAAAATAATAATAATATCCAAGAAGTGATTTGTGAACAAAAGACAAATGCGTTCTCTTGTTTTTATACGCGCACAAATTTCTCTATAAATATCAGGAAGAATTCATTTTGAAGGTAAGTCTTTCTATCTCTATAATCAGACCTTCTCTCTCTATACACAATTATCATTTACTGACTGAAGCATCGGAGGGCCTTTGAGGAATCATTCCTCATTAGGCTTGTGTTTGCAGGAATCATCCGCATTCAGAAAGAAGACCATTAAGGATCCCGAACCTTCCATTTCATCCGTATCATAGATCTTGCCGAACCATCCAAATCTTAGCAACATCACAACTCACTTTTTCTTTTTTATGAATGCATAACCCTTTCTCCTCCCTCAAACACTGCCTCCCTCGAACATATGACTCTGTCACTCCGTGCCCAACCGAGTACCTGTCTCTGCCAATCGCCTCCCTCTCTCGACTGCCTTCCTCTTTAAATTGAGTAATACTTTCTATTTTTTATAAATGTCACTTTTTCTTGTGCTTTTTTTTTTTCAATGTATCTGGAATCTTTAGAAACTGAAATTGCTTCCTGTATCTACTCCCTGTAGCATTCGGTCGGTTCTTCCCATTCAGAAATAGTTTTGCAGCATTGTTGGGGAATGGATTGTATTTTAATAAATTCATTTTTTTAAAAAAGTTAGTAAGGATATTTTAATCATTTTAAATATCAATTAAAATATACTTCTAAAATGTATTGTGTGTTTATTAAAGAAAGAGGTGTGAACATTCACTCCCATAAATATATATTTATATATAATTAGGTAAGGATTTTTTTAACATTTCTTACTTGTTACTTTTAAGATAATCAAGTATGGTTTTCGCAATTCGTTGGTAAAGATTTTCATTTTAAAAGATTATCAAACAATGGTTGTCATTAACTATATATTAACTTTTATTTACCTTCTCTCCTTTTTTTTTTTTGTTTTTTATCAGGATCCCTTAATGTGTGATATGTTTAAATTAATATTTTTTAGAAATTCTAATAATCTAGAAAAATTTACTATATATTCTTTCTATTTAGAATTGAATGTTTTGTTTTGAATTAATAAATGATTAAAGAGTGTATTTGACTTGCATAAAATTACTACTATTGTTGACCAAAGAAAAGGAATTAATGTAGACTTAACTTGAGAGAGACATTTTCAATAAAAAGACCTAATTAATGGGTTGAAAAAGATCACAACACAATTGATTTTCATGAAAAAGTTTTGGGTGCTATTATTCCTAAAATAGGAGTATTGTTTTCATTAATGTAAAATTCATTGGTATATAGTTTAAAATACTAAAGGTTTATTCTAAATAAAATATTAATAAAATACGAGTAACATAAAAAGTTTCAAATAAATATTTTCGCGGCGGTTTAATAATATTTAGCAGTTTAAATATTTTTTTCTTGTTCTGGAAACAGTATTTATGATTATTCACCTTAAACTCAAGAAACAAACAAAAAGTAATTCTGCCGTTAACTAACGCCGTGACATGTCACAGGAAATGAGAAAACCTACAGAGGCAGAGCCCTTTAATTATGTACCCGACATTAACGGTTTCGAGATTCGAGACTAACCGAAGAAAAAAGAGTTTAAAATTCTATTTTTTGAGAAATTTTTTTAAAAAAGTAAACAGTAAATCGAAGAAAATAAAACCGAAAGACATCCGTTTTGTTTATGTTGCTCTGGTTTTGTATTAAGAGAGGAAAGAGAAAGAGTCAGGAAGAGAGAGAAAGGAAGAACGAGCAGAGAATAGGCGAAGAGTTGAGGTCACGTTGTTGCGGTGTGTCTGTTTGGAGGATCTTGTCAAATCAGGTAGCTGAAATATCCAACCACTGGGAAAATTTTGGTATGAATTATTCATTTCTTTCTTGGGTTTCTGTTTCTCTTGTTAAATTTTGAGCTTCTTGCAGACGGGAAATATGTGCTTTCGATCTGCATGTTAACGTGCTTTTTTGGAAAAATCTCTCTTTGTTTTGTGGGTTTGCAGCTCAGCTTATCTTTTTGATTGCATTTGCGGCTGGGTTTGTGTTTCTTTCATAATTGATTGAGATTTTTTTTTAATTAGATTTTGAATTGGAATTGGAGTTTCTGAATGTGATATGGAATGCGGAATGTTTTCTTTAGCTTTTTTGGTTAGGAGGCATATGTTTGCATTTTTTTTTCCCCTGCTTGGGTTTAAATAAATTTTCGAGGCATTTTTTTTTTTAAACTTTTTATCCCGAACTATTGTTGCTTGGTTTGTTTTGAGAATTTACTTATGCTCTTAGTTTTTGCTCTTTTAATATTTAAATTTAAACTAAATTTGCTGTTTGCCTTAGCATGTGGTTGGTGTTTCTGTCATCTGTTAGATTCTCGAAGTTTCGTAAGACAATTAATGTTTTGTGAAACTACCGCCTTTCTTTTCTTGTTTGCTAAATGATCTTCATTCTTATCCTCTGGATTTTGAAGTTTATCCATGATTTGGAATTTTTGTATAACTAACCTGAAAATGGTCAATGGTTTTTTTTCTGAAATGAGGTTTATGTCGGAATCCTATTCCAATAGTCTTAATAATATGAGAAACACGGACAAGGGGATTATGTTATCCCAAACTTAAATTCACATTAACATTGTCATTGTCATTCCTGAGTGGGAGCAAACACTTCCTAATTGTCATAAATATGTTAAGAGGAATTCCTAGTGTCGTTGCCAAATGTTACGGTAGTCATGAGTTTCGGCTGAAATTTGGACCTCCTAGCGCTACCAGAAAGGAATTTGAGAATTTTCCCAACTTCCATTCTGATGCTAAATTAGTAGATAATCGAAAATAAGGCCAAAACGCAAATGATTTACCATATCATTGGGGATAATAATGTTAATGTTTAACGGACCATATGCTTATTAGCCAAGAGTCTGGGATGCCATTGCCCATGATACCTCTGTGATTTCTTTAATTTGTCTGTGGAGTTATTAACTTTTTATAGGTTACAGTTCTGTGAATGTACCTTAACCATTTCAGATTTGATTGCATTTTTGTCTGTAAGTGGATTAACCATTTCCTGAATATAGGACTCAATGCTCAACCTGCTGTAAAGTTTGGAAGTTCTATATTATCTTCTATTTTTGGAAAAATTCACACATTTTGCTAGTGTTGCATTTTAGTTATATAAGAGTGAGATTATAATGAACCCAGTATTGAACATATAATATTAATTTTTTACTTTTTCTTTTTGCAGCCGAATGGGGAGGGATGTCGCTGGCATGCTTATTGACAAGAAGCTGAGCAGTGTTGCAAAATCAAATGGGATTAACCAAATGAAAGTCCATGCTGATACAAATGCTGCAGTTGAAAGAGTTGAAACAAATGGCTTTGAATCAGACGACCATAATGCAAAAGGTGCAGTTGTTGAAGATGGTCAAGAGAAGCAAGATGTTCTTGCTGTTAAGAGCACTAACTATGGCCCTGGTTTGCCTGATGGAAAAACACATAAAATTGAGACTCTGAAGACAAACCAGAAGAAGCTAATCTCCCCAGTTAAGCTTGCTATGGGATCTACAGCTACAGAGGCTTTGCAGATAAGTCCATCTACTCCAACTACACCTAACCTTTCACCTGCGAAACAGAATGCAGGTGTAAATGATTTCAATAGGGCTGAATCAATAAGTGGTACGGTCAAGATCGATTATTTGGATTCCCCCAAAACAACAAGGACATCACATTCACAGGTATTTTAAAATTCCTTTTCATCAAGCTGGTTGGGGGGGGGATTGTTTTCAATTTTTCAGTATCTGATATTGAGATTTCCGGTTTTCTGCAGCATATGTTACCTCTACAATCAAGGACTGGGCAACATGATGAAGAAGATAATTTGTCCTTAGCTTCGTCGTATCCTCTTCAGAATGAGCTCTCTTTTGTATTCTTGTAAATTATTTAAGATCTTCACAAAACATGAACATGGGCATATGCATATGTTTGTGTATTAGCAGGTAAGATTCAAACATATAGGTAACAATATCGGTATAGGTTATTCAAGGAAATGTAATATTCTCCTTAGTGGAATATGGGATTGTAGAAATGCCTTTACATTTTTCTTTTGTTGTCTCCTTGACATGGATAGTGCTGCAACATCTGTACGGACAATAAAATCCAGAGTTACTGTTCCCTTAGCTCCATCGTTTGTGTGTGCTGATCGTGCTGAGAGACGTAAGGAGGTATTTTCTTTTTTATCTTTGTTTTATTTTAACATTTTTTTAATAAAATTGTCCATGGGCTTTCTATTTACCTTTATGTGTGAATTATATTATCATCAAATTCATTATATTTTCATTCTCTCCATTGCCTGCTTCAGTATTATTCAAAGTTAGTTGAAAAGCACAAAGCTCTGGAGAAAGAGAAACTTGAATATGCTGCTAGGACCAAGGTCTACTTTAGCCTATCTATTCTCCTTTTTCTAGTCACTTTATATATATGTATATATATATATATATATATATATATATATTTCTGAATCTTTGAATTCTAAGGAACCTTCTCTGCAAATACTAGGAAGAAGAAGTAGCTGCCATAAAGCAGCTGAGAAAGACTATGGCCTATAAAGCAAATCCAGTTCCTAGCTTTTACCATGAAGGGCCTCCTCCAAAGGTTGAACTTAAAAAGGTACTTTTATGTTTATCATTATCATTATAAAGCTAAGTAGGTTTTAATTTGCTACTTGAAGCTCTTTGTGCTTTATCACTTAACTGGTGTCTTTTTGAAAGTAAATATTAGCCAGTTTAAGAAGCATTTCAATCTCCTGAAAAATATGTCTAAACCCGAAACACCAGGTACTAGTTCCAACAACTAGAAACCAATTAGTGATTGGTGGGGGAAGGGTATTCCACTCTCATTGCTTGTCACTGACTCACTGTTTCTTATGCAAAAGAAATAGGAAACAAGAATAGCCTAGAATTGCTGATGGTACTGTTATGGGTGATGGCCTTTCAATGAACTGGAGTGGCCTACAACTTTTCATTAATTGTTTTACCACCTGAAGCCCTACCCAGGAATCACAGATTCTGTCCATTTGCTATACTACTATCTCTGCTGATAAAAGATAAATTGTGAAAACTTAAAATGAAGTTCTTTTGTTGTGGTTGCGCAAGAAGTAATGCGCATGCACTTTCTAGTTGCAACCTCTTTTAAGGAGGTACATAATTAACTTATTCTTTATTCAAGTCCAGTTGCCAGTAACGCGCGCCAAATCACCCAATCTAACTAGGAGAAAGAGCTGCAGTGATGCAACCAAGTCAACTCCGGAGGATAAGGGAGTTTGTGCCCGGGTAAAACGTCATAGCATTGGAGTTTACAAAGAAGATAATAACTCACCTAAGACTCCCAAAAATAAGGATGTGACTGGTCGACGTAAATCAACAACAACTCCTGAAGGTAGCAAAGAAGGGAAAATTGCTACTGCTACAAAAAGTAAGAGCATATTAAGCAGGCAGAGTGGAATTGAAGCTAAAACGACTAAGGAGCATACCAAACAGGTAAAGGAGGCTTCCAAATCTTCTCTGACAAAAGATCAGGTTGCAGATATTTCTGTCGTGATAGAAGTAAACAAAACTGATATTACAGAGGAGCATATTGCCGACATAGCTGTTGTTGAAGAGATGAGCAAATCTCCTCGCGTAACAAGGGACCAGATGAGCACAGATATCACCACCTCTGAAGAGGCCAGAAAACCTTCTTCCCCTACAATGATAGCATAACAAAGGAGTGCAGATATTGATGTTGAGGGATGAACGAGATCAGCCTTAGAAGTCCAGTTTCTCTTTTCAAGTTTTCGGCAGAAAAAATGCTCTTAATTTCCAATCTAATCTTTCGCCAAAGATTGTACGGGCATGCTGGAATGATCTCATCTTCTTTCTTGTTTGCCATGACTTGCTGAA
Organism: Echites panduratus; assembly: GCA_035221335.1. Classification (NCBI taxonomy): domain Eukaryota; kingdom Viridiplantae; phylum Streptophyta; class Magnoliopsida; order Gentianales; family Apocynaceae; genus Echites; species Echites panduratus. The sequence continues at coordinate 6,528 of JAWZTD010000073.1, forward strand.
CTAATATTTTAGTATTTAGTTTGTATATTTGTATAATTTATATTGTTGTATACATTTACATGGAATGGAAGAGATACGTGGAAAACCTTTTCTAATATCTTCACTATTTCTAGATTAGAGGAATTTATTTTAGGGTAAAGTATTTTATCATAGGTTAAAAAATCCTCAATATGTTTCTATAGATTTTGATTTTTGCATTTAAAATAAAAAATTTCAATTGTTGTACATCAATATGTAAATGCGTGTGATGAATCCATCCCTCTTCATGAATTCGATTGCATTTGAAGGCAAAGGCAGGATGAATCCCTCTTCAGTCGATTTCTTCTTGTGAAATCAAATCACATCTTTTTTATCACTCATCATTTTTGGTCAATAAATCAAATCAAGGACAAATCTAATCTATTGTTTTTAATTCAAAATTGTACTTGTTGATGGAACAAAAAGTGGAAGCAATCATGGAGGTGGTTTCTTATCAAAAGCAGCTCTTAGGCCCAAAGTGTCGACGCTCAATTTCTCCAGATCCAGAGCAATCGAGCTATTTTAACAAAGTAAACTTGAGTCATTTTTTGTGTTCCCCTACCTTGCTAGGAAGCTGGTTTTAAAATCTTGATATGCACTCTCTCTGCACTCCTAAAATGTTTTGAGTACTCCCTAACGCGTTGTTGATTCAACATGGATTAGTAGAATACTTTGCACATATGCGGTGGATTGTTTGTCTAATTCATTTAGAAACAAAAAAACACTACTTCATTCCTTCATTTTCATGTTATGATAGGAAAATCGGGGGGACCAGATAAGTACACCTGTAAAAGTTGAGGTCTATAGGTAATGCGACTTGAATTGCTTTGACATTGTCTATGTTTATCATTGGGTGTCCATGTTGTTCTGTGAAATGTAGATTCGGTGCCTTGTTCCACTAGCAACCATTGAGGATCGACATTCATCATCGGGTTCCAATAGCAACCCCACTTATTGCGTTTGTGGGAGGCCACTTGATCAGGTGTTTATTAATAATATTATATCTTTGAGGGTCTAATTCAATGAATTTGTATGGAAGTTTTCAATTCCATTGTTGTGTTATGCAAATTCCTTTGAAATGCATTGTTGATGACTTATTTTTTTCTACATATTTGCATGACTTGATTGAGATAGTTGGGTGTGAAATTTTGAAGTGATTTATTGTTGTCTTCTTTCCTCTTGTTTATACGGTTCATTGATTGAATACATAATGGACTCCAAAGTCTAGTTGGTGCTATACATGTGTGTTTACTTATGCATTAAGATAATCGATTACACAATCGATGATTGTAGATAATAAGAGATAAGAGTAGTTCACTTTGGACACCTGCTAGGAGTATATGTTCCTTGTCATCTTGCATGGGGTTAAGTACGCTAATAATACCAGGGATAATATCACGAAAGATTTTAGTGCTCGTGCTGGCATTTCTTTTCCTGACTAACAATTGATATCAAAGTGAGATCGATTGAAAAAACAATGTAGCATGCTGAAATGGTTGGTGACGAACCATATGGGAGTTAGGTGGGATTCGACCCTACACACTATTTCTACTTTTGACGAACAATGGGCACAGATTCTTGCAGTAATATGTTTCTTTCATATCCCTTTTGATTCATCATGGTTGTTTGAAATAAAAGAACCCTCATTTGACGCTCTTCTAGCAGGTAAAACCAAATGCCAAGTATTTCCAAAAAAATGGCCACCAGACTTTCAACTCATGGATAACATATTTCACGACAGTGGTGCACAAGGTAACTTCACCAGATCTTCACAACTGTCTGCTTTTAAGGATGATGAGGAGGATGATTTGATGAGGTAACTTAACAATAGTTCTAGAGGTCTACCATTCTCGTATGTGGCTGCAATTGGATTTGATTCCGATGACACAATGCAAGGTGAAAAAAAACGTAGTAGAGGCAATGCTACATCCAGTGGCAAGAGGAGAAAGTACTCATAGTCAATTGCAGGTCAAACGGGCACCACTATCCAAGGTGCTCAGGTGGAAACTCTCAATGCGCAACAGGAGATGTTCCGATCATATGCTCGAGCTGGGGATGCAATTGCCAAGAACAATGAATTTAATGCATACCGCCTTGTGAAGTGGGATAGCAGCATTCCGAAATGCAATTCAATTTTGTTTGAGGAGTTTGGTCATCTTCCACCCCATCTGTTGGATGAGTTTTGGGATCAATACTTCTGGAGCAATGGATTTCAATGCCCTAGAGCATCATAGTTATGTTATGTTGAAAAATTTTAATCTATCAGATTAGAAGTTACCCTATTTTGCATTAACGCCCAAACTTTTAAACCACTGTTTCTTTTATGCTTGCAACAATAACCAGATTTTCCAGTAATGGTTGCTATGTAATGTTGTGCCTTTTATGACCCTTATAACGTTGTTCCTGTTGTTCGATTTCAGTTATTAAAAATGAAGTGTTTTATGGGTTTATAATATTTAATGCCGTGCCTTTTATGATAATGAACAACTGTTGTGTGTGAAGAAGAGCAGTTGGAATATATGGCTGTACTAGATGACATAATCAATTATCATTGTGCCAGATGCCTGTTCTTTTTCTTTTTTTTTCCAGATTAGCTTGTGTAACTGTCTCCATGACCAATTGTGCTTATAACATATCCTTTGCAATTTCTTGTGTATATAATCCAGGTCTTTTGGCAAGTTCTAATGAGACATATGGCATCGGCGACCATAATTGGCAGGGGGCGATGATGATTGGCAAGAGGACACTGATGACTTCGAGTCCACATATGACACCGTGAGCCATGCTCTGTTCTGCTTCCAGGAGGTTTGCATAGAAGTTGACAGCCACCACAATAAACTACCATGTAGAACTTCACAATTGAGTGGAGCTGCCTGGGTATGTGAATTGTTAGAAGAACATCCGACAAGAATACATTCTTGTTTGGGCATGATGAAGAAGGTTTTTAAGAAGCTTTGCAACTTGATATGTGAGGGTGGCCTTTGGTGTAACCAACAACAACAACATGTGATTGTGTGGGAGAGCCTTGCTATCTTCCTGAGGTGTATGCGGAAATCCAAAGAACATAGCGAACTGACTGAGGACTTTCAGCACTCTATGGAGACAATATCTCGACATGTTAAGAAGATGGCTTGTGCTCTTACATCACTAGGTACTGAGATAATCCGGCTAATGGATTCCGATGGCATCCATCCCTCAATTCTATATAATCCGAGTCGATACCCATGGTTTAATGTATGAATTAGAAGATTCCCAACTGATTTGAAATATGGATTTCCCTTATTCTGTTGGTGTGAGTATTAACAGCGATTACTGTCCTTCAGGACTGTATTGGAACTGTAGATAGCGCTTGTATTTCTATAAATGCACCTGGATCTCTTACAAACACCTGCCGGACTCCAAAGAACTCCATTGCATAAAACATCTTGGCTTTTGTTGATCATGATATGGGCTTTATCTTTGTCCACGCGGGGTGGGAAGGTAGCATCCAGGATAGTAGAGTACTTGATAACGCAATACACAACCCACATTATGGATTTCCCATGCTCCTCCAGGTGACAATCGATTCTACATACACTAAGTGCATATATATTCCACTCTGTGGAAAGTAATTATTCCCTATTTACATTTCTAAAGAAGTACTACCTTGTTGACGCTGGATACAAGAACCAACGTGGCTTTCTTGCACCTTTTAAGGGGGAGAGATACCACATAAATCAATTCCAAGGGAGGTACAATTTTAGGGGTTCGAAGAAATTGTTCATCCATTGCCATAGCAGAATTTGAAATTTTATAGAATGTACCTTCGGTGTTCTGAAGAAGCACTTCAAAATTTTGAAATATTCAAGAATGCCACCATACAAGCTACAGCGACAAAGCACCTTAGTAATTGCATGTTGTGTTGTGCATAACTTTATTCTCAAAAATGATCCATATGACACCAGTTTCAATGCATCCTTGAACAATAATGGGAGGCAATCAAAGAACACTCCCTACGATATTGATCTCGGGGCGTCTAATTCGGAAATGAATGACGATTATGACACTACCGCCGCTCATGAAACCCAAGATGACGGATCAACATCTGCATGGAATCAGTTTCGTGAAACAATTGCTAATGATATGTGGAGCCATATGGCATAGCCTACTCGATGCCGTAATCGATCTTGATCTCCACTAACACTATTGCCCCAATTTTCCGTTAGAAACATATGTTTAATTGGTGTCAACATTTTGCATTCAGATTTTCTTTCCTTATGTGTATAATTTGTTTTGGAAAATGCATAATTACCATGTGGAAGCAACCATGCTTTGGATATAAATTCCTTAACCAAGATCGTGGCAAAATGGAAATACAATGTCATAGATCATAATTACAAATGGAAAATATGCTTGTTTTAAAATGTTGATTTGAAGTCGAAAAAAGCTACTGGAACAAGAAAATATAGGGAACAATTTGCAAAGAACCACACTTCACAAATAGTTCATAATTCCATTTGAAAAAAAACTACTGGAACAAGAAAATATAGGGAACAATTTGCAAAAAGCCACACTTCACAATCAGTTAAATAATTACAATTGAAAATAGGCTTGTGGACTCAAAATTTTGAATCTATAGAAAGTCCAAATTTTTGAATCTAAAGAAATTGACATTATTTTCCCAATTGTATGCAGTGAAAAAATTATTTTTTTTTCTACACATAAATTTGGTATTGGAAGTACACATAAATTAGAGGAAGAAGAGAAACACTCATCATATTCCGTTCATCAACCCTACAACCTATTATCTAGCTCTGCTACCGTTTACCTGCCACTCCATCATTCACCCCCTTACCTGCTAAACTTGTCTAGGGAGTTCGCAAAGGCATGGAAGCCCTTTTAGTTTCCCTACCTAATAAAATGGTAAACATATTTACAATCAAAGCTTTGAAGCTGCCTATTGTCAATACCACCAAAACACTCACCTATTTTGGTTTCCCACCAGAACTCTGCCTCCATGCCAAGAACAAAAAACCATTTATATCTGATCAGAATGCAGCTGGTGAACTACGAAATCAAATCCCCTTTGAGCCATATGATACTGCTACGACCAAATGCTTAAAAAAGATGTCACCGGATAACGACACGTTTTTCATCTGCAAGCAATTCGAACAATATTGGAAGGACTTCCCAAAGAAGGAGTTGGTCATTTGTAAGCCACCCAAATTGTCTGAACTGGGAACAAAACGAAACTTCTCTGACCTCATCCAAGCCCAAGAGTGGCTGCTTCTTTTTCACCATGACAGTTGCTGTGACTTTCTTGTTCAATTGTTCTACTGCAACCTCATATTTACTACATCAGATGATGGGGAAATTGTGGCACACCGTATGGTTAGGGGTCAGGCTATAACATTTGATAGCATCATTGTCAATGACACATTTGGTTTGGGTGACTGTGGTTTCAAAATTTCTAATAAGCAAGAAGGCAATTTGGAGATGCGGAATGAAGTGAACTAGTTTCTCTTCGGCGGGAAGGCATCAACACCCAACAATATGACTGTAATTGCATGTATTGCTGCAACAATGATAATTGCCCAATTCATCTAGTGCAGGAGGGGAAAAGAGCTCACCCGCAATGAGCACCTAAAATGTGATGAAATGGGAGAAAATAAATTTTGGCAATGTCTTCATGATGAATCTCAAAATGGCATATTACAATCTAGCAAGACGATTGCCATACAACTCTCTCTCAATAATCCTTTTTTAGTTGCATGGAGTGGACTTGGAGATTGAATCGTTGAGGCACATTCCTCTCAAATTTGGGTTCGCAAACCTTCGGGCAATATCCTATCACAGAGAGCCTGTAGTCGATGGTTCATCAGTGGGTCAAAGTGGAAAAGATGGTGACTCGTCTAGGTCCTTATTGGCACAGGTCCTACAGAAGCTAAAATCCATAGAAAAATCTGTTAAAAATCTTGATAGGCCCATGGCCAGATAGGAAAAATCTATTGAGGTAGCATTTGACGGTGATATGGAAGTTAGCAACAGTTATGTTGCTAGCGAAAGTGATTGTTAGGGGAAAATTTTGGCCATTATGCTCTTGAAGAACTAGTTATTGATAAGTGTTGTTGGCAATCTTTTGTTACTATTTTCGATTTGGTTTGATTGGCTTTCAGACAACTACTTTTTAGTTGGTGCTAGAATGTTGTTTGTGTTTGGATTTTATAAAGAGAATGGGACACTTAATTGAATTGCTGGTTGTTGTTTCTTATTTCTATCACATAAGAAAATTGGTGTTTTGATCGATATATATATTTTTTAAAGCCATACGATTGATACTGTTATCGATCATGGGAGTCTTTTTTCATGGTCACATGATTGATCCTAGGATCGATCATGAGCTTCTTATTTCTATGCGGGAAAAAAAATAGTTAAGATCTTCCATGGGGTTCAAATGGATGGTACGATTTTTCAATACAAACAACCATTTCAGGATGTTGCCATTCAAATAAATGCCCAATTCAAATATTAAATGGACGGTTTTCCCTCCAATCCATTTGGATGGAGAATGGATGTCTCAAATGGCATATCCAAACAAAGCCTAAGAGTATTCTGAATTGAGAAGGATTCTCTCATCTATGATTCATGATCAAGCTTATCTTAAGAGAATAACTAATTTCCTTGAAATCAGTAGTAGTAACCGATTTGGAATCAATTAGGATCCCTTGTATCGGAGTAGATTGTGGGAAGTATATCCCGCCAATCTTGCAATGATTATAGGAGTGTTTCATGTTTCTTTAATGAGTCTGAGCGATTATTAAGGGTACATCAGTGATCTCTAAAAGTCTTGTAGCAAGACCTCGTAGGTGCTTAATAGTCTTGTAGAGTTCGCTAGAGACTTTCATGGTGGTTTAGTGACCTCGGGAGGGGGGGTTTGGTGACCTAGTACTTAATCCGGTGACCTTGACCTCCATCTTTGTCATAATTCCAGACTCGGTGGTCGTGGAGCTTACTGAGATGAATAGAGGTCGTGGACTAGTTTTCAAGACCTTCATGAGGTGAATTATTTTATGTTTATAGACCTTCGTAGGTTTGGACCCAAGAGCAATCCGGGTTGGACCTTTACTCGTTAGATCGGGTAATCGAGTATTTCAAGTCAGGTATTACGGTTATACCCATTTGCCCATCACTAACCCCCTTTTGAATTCAGCGACCTTTGATTTTTCAAAGTTTCTCTTTGGTGAAATGACGTGGCTTTATGACTGTTACACCTTTTAGATTCGAGACCTTTTGAAAGTCACTGAGCTTAAACTAATTAACTACTGCTGTTTGGGAACTTGTGCCTCTTGACTCCCAACGGTTCTTTTTTTATTCAGCAGCTCAATTCAAAATAGATTGAGGGTCAATCTTTCTCTTTCACCAAAACTCAAATTTGCTTTCTAATTTCTTGATCTTTTTGAGCACTCTCTGTGGTTGAACACTCTTTGCAATTTAGGGCTTGAAAACTCCTTGCAACTTAGGGCTTTGTGACTCTCTTAAGAACTTTTATGCTATCTTCTGCAACTGTTAATTTTCTCTTCTCTTATCTCCGATCACAAACTTTGGTGAGTATTATTTATCTAACTCTACTGGCTGTTAGTGTCGGAACCCCCTTTGTGACTCCTGAGGAGACCACCTATCTACCTCCGGCCACCTTGACCGCCGTTGTGTCCACTGGTCCGTTACTAAATCCCACTAAGCTTGAGGCTCTCAGTTTAACCCCTGACTTAGATTTAGATGATAGGATAGATGGTCTTAGGGATGAGTTCAACCTTAGAGATGGCGACTTAATTTTCCCTGAACTTATAGAGTGTCCTAATGACGCCCATGATAGGTATTTTGTTTTATACAAGGCCAATCTTCTGGGTGGGATAGTATTTCTTTTTGTTCACCCCCTATTATGTGATATTAAGACTTTTTGGCAAATCCCCATTGTTTAGTTGGTTCATGACATTGTTAGGATGATTACGGCCTTTATCTCAACCTGCCATCTTTATAGAGTTCCTGTGTGTTTGGAGCTCTTTAGGTGCTTCTTCAAACTTAGAGTCTCCTATGCTTCAACCAAATTAGGTCTTGGATACCTCCAAATCACTAAGCGCTATAAACTAGTGGGTAACTTTTAGTCTTTGGTGGGATCTTGGAAAAGATCCTATCTCTTTGTCAGGTTCTTGAATTATCTTCATCAAGATTATCAATATCCCTATTGGAACTATCACAAAACTTTTTCCAATGTGCTTCTTGGCCTTGGTGGTGAGCTTGCTAGCTCCAGGGATTTTTTATTAACTTGGCAAAATCTAATTCATCTTTTAAGGTCTGTTGTACCTACCCAATCTGGCCTTACCTATTCTTGATCAATATTGGTCTAGGTGACCCTAGGTTACCTGCACTGTCATCTCAGGGAAGAGTTGATGATCACTTCTGAGGGTAGTGACCTCTTTTTCTGTTTCTATTTTTTTATTGTATTTATTTTGAGTTATTTTTACTGACCTCTTCTCTTTTTCTACAACCATGTGGAAGAATTTTTTTGTCTCTACTGCTTGTTCAAAGGAGTCTTTTGCGACCTCCTCAGGGTGAGATGTAGGTTCCAAAGAAGTTCCTGCAACTCCAGGGCAGGCTTCCCAGGAGATTGAGATTGTAGGGGTGACTACCTCCACCACCACTCCTTTAGGTGCCTCGGCCAGCGACGAGACTATTCCCCTGCACCAGGTCAAAATGACATATGTTGTGCCTAGAAATAAACTTGTCACTAAAAGAACTAGAGAAGACATGGTTGGTTCTCTTCCAGCCTCAAAGGTTACTACTATCTCTTCTTTTCCAACCCCTATCAGGTCGGTTTCTTCAACCTTAGTTGTTGAAATGGGAGGTTGAGCGACCTCCTCCGAAGCCCCCAAAGGTAAGGAAAAGATCCAAGAGTCCGAGCTCTCAGGTTATGGGGTAATAGATTTCCTTGAGTCTGTTCATAGACTGGGGAAGGAGATTCTCAAAGCACCTAACCAAAGCACCTAACCAGCCAGAAGCTTAACGATGGTCCCCCTACCTCGATTTGGAGATGAAGTGATCCAAGATTGTTGAAGTTCAAATTTTCAAGAACACACCATGAAAATTTCATCAAAAGGTTAAATGGCTAGTTAGATTGACCTATGAAGTAAATCCTCATCAACCAATCTCTTGATTTGGTAGACTATTCAATACCCTA
>JAWZTD010000075.1:0-14972 GCA_035221335.1 Echites panduratus
TTTATTGGGATAATTAATATCTTTTTAAATGCTTTATTAATTAATGTCTAATTAATACCCGTTGGCTTTGTTCTCGCGAGTAAATTGACAAGATGGGAAAGAATTGCGAATAAGATTATAAAAAAAAAATTAATGTAATTATTTATAAATAGATAAATAGATTTAAAAAGATTTATAATTATTGACAAAAAGTTATTATAAATTTGAAAGCCAGATAGATAGACTTTTAGGAAGGATTATTATCACTTCTTAGCTAATTAGTAAATTATTTTGCAAATTAAAAATTTAAGGATTTTTTACAATAAATATATAATCCCTTCTTTCATTAAACATACTAAAAATATTATATATATATATATATATAAAAGAAGATCAATAAGTGGGGTGCAAGTAGTCGTTCATAAGGTACAAGCACGAGAAACAGGAGAAGACATTTTTTTTTTTTTAAAATATCTGGGTTGAGGGGATTTATTATTTAATACAGTATATATTTTTATAATAACATAAAATATTAAATAGAAAAATTCATGCGTGTGTATTTGAATATGGTATTGAATTGATGGTCCGTACTCTGACAACGACCACTGAAGGATGGTGGCACATGCCTCCTGTCACATCATTCTTCTTTATCTACGGCTTAGATTCCCCCGTACGGTTCAATCAACGGTCATTATTCTCCATTTCCCCAAATACTATCTTTCTCTCTCTACTCACATCCAGACCCAAAAAGAGGAGGAAAAAAAAAAAAAAAATTTATAGAGAGAGAAACTCTCTGCTCTCCACTCAAACAATTACCATTGTAGCTGTAGAAGGAGTAGAGAACAGGCCCAGGTCTCTCTCTCTCTCTATCTTTCTCTTTCACTCACCCTTTCTCTCTCTACTGCAATCAGGTCGAGCTTGGTCGGCTTGCCTATATAAAAAGTGAGATATTATATCACTCTCACTTTCTCTTGCATTCAGTGTGTCTCTGGTTTTTAAAAATTTTTATTATTATTGTGAGTTTTGATTCTCTATCTTGGAAAATATTGGAGTATTAAAAAAAGGGTTCTTTTACTGGGGATGTTGCAGGGTTTGCAGCTGAGGTTTCAGCTTTTAGCAAACTGAGATTTTTTGTATCTTTGTTTATTTTACTTTTTTTTATTTTATTTTGTTGAGCTGTGTAGATGGAGGTTTGGGAGGAGGGAGGCAGGTGTTGTGAGCTAGGATGATGATGATGCGTTTGTTTTTGTTTAGTTTTGCTTTCCCTTTTTCTTGAATTTTGGTGGGGTTCTTTTCTTTCTTATAGCTGGGAATTTGGGTTTGTTGATTAGAGGTTGAAATGCTGGTGAAATTGAGCTGAAATGCAAAGCTGAAATGGGGGAGAGAATGGGAGAGTCTGAGAAGGAAGGTTTAGGGTTTGGAGATTGGTGTGGGGATGGGATTTTGTGAACTTGAGGGTTTGTGGAATCTTTGTGTTTTATTAGTTTAATTATTATTTTTTAAATATACTTGGCCTTTTTGGATACTTAATTGAAGTGGGGAAAATATGAAGCTTTCACCATCAGGGATGGGTCAGCAAGCTCACGAAGGTATCTCTTTCTCTTTTCTATGCTTTTTCAAATCCTTTTCTGCTTCAATTGTCTTTCTTTATGCCTAGACCTTCTGTTTTTCGGTCTTCACACATTCTGGACTTGTTTGCTCAACCTCTTCTTTTTCTTCTGATTTTTCTCTCTATTGTTTCCAAAAATGTTCACTTACAGGATGCAATCCTTGCTTTCTGCTCTTGTTCACTAGTTTTTTTTAGTGGTAGTTGTACTTATGCCATGGCTTATATGCGACATCTTTTCCTTTTTGAATTCAAAGGGTATAGAATTTAGCTGTCAAATAAGAGATGACTAAATGGGTGATTTAACAATTTACTGTAAATAATGAAAGGGGAGAAGAAGTGCTTGAATTCGGAGCTGTGGCATGCTTGTGCTGGTCCTTTGGTATCCCTTCCAACAGTCGGGAGCCGTGTGGTGTACTTTCCCCAGGGCCACAGCGAGCAGGTAATTTATTCCATTTGATCAACAAAATTCTGTTTCTTTCCATTCTTGTGTATGTATTCAAGATGGGACGCTTAAAGTGCATGATGTTTGTCTGTGAATGATAGCTAATGGACCCCAATTATTGAAAGCAGGTTGCAGCCACAACTAACAAAGAAATTGACGCTCATATACCAAATTATCCGAGCCTGCCGCCCCAACTGATATGCCAACTCCATAACGTGACAATGCATGTGGGTTTCATTCTGTTTCTCGTTATGTGTTTCCATTAGTTGACTTGCTGTTTTTAAATTGTTAATTTCTGGATTTTCAGGCAGATATTGAAACCGATGAAGTTTATGCTCAAATGACCTTGCAGCCCTTGACTCCGGTACAAGATAAAGGTTTTATGAAAATTGTGTTTGGGTAATCATAATGTTTCTTGACTCCTACTTATAATTTTTGTGAAAAATTAATCATCCACAGCAAGAACAAAAGGATACTTATCTTCCAGTTGAGCTGGGAACTCCAAGTCGACAGCCAACAAATTATTTCTGCAAGACATTGACAGCGAGTGATACTAGTACACATGGTGGATTCTCTGTTCCTCGTCGTGCTGCAGAAAAAGTTTTCCCTCCTTTGGTAATATTTTCTCTTTTTTTCTGACAACTGAGGTGCAACTCTCCTGGTCGCCATTGTTTTTATTTAAAATCTTTTGGTGTACTTTTAGGATTTCTCGCAGACCCCACCTGCACAGGAGCTTATTGCAAGGGATCTCCATGATGCAGAATGGAAGTTCAGGCACATATTTAGAGGTAAGTTTTAGATGCTTTTTCCATATGTTCTGGTTTTACAGAAATGAAAGATTTCTCAGTTCTGGACTGCTATTGATGCTAAAATACAGCAATCAAGTTTTCATGTAGTTCTCTGTATTTTTTAAGAAAGAATTCTTTGGTTCATACTAATTCTGATCTGTTAGTGATAGTTGTTACACTCCTCCAATTGAAAAAAATTCATACTGACAAAAAGCCATAAATCATGATAAGAGCTGCGCTATTGGTACATTAACTTGATGCACATGATACGTTTCGGATATTAATGTTGTGATGCGTATTTTTAAGCATGAATGTAGCTTTTCCAGATGGTTTATCAGAGCCAGTTCCTTTTGTAGTTTTTACTTCTATTAATTCTGGAACAGTAATATAACAAAAAAGGACATGACTTTTTTAGTTTGTGTTTGGCAATCACAAGTGCCAAAATTCACATGAAAGAAAAGAGAAGCATTATTCTTCCTTTACAAAGAAGTCATTGCTACAGTACTTAAAATACTTTGGGCCTCTTTTTATTCTCTTGTGGGAAATTTAAAATATAAACTGTTTCTTGCAAGAAGTTCCACTCGTCTGTGGAAAATTTTGTTAGTGGATTTATCCCTCTCAGAAGTGTGCTTTTGACTTTTATATCCTATGTCCTAACAATAACTAGTTAGTCTCCTGGAGGTTCTTTCATTGAGATTAGGCTTTTAAAGATATGATTAGACATACGTAGCTTTACCCATGCTGAAAGCATACTTGTTTGCACCTTGTTATCTCTTGATGACTTGAATTTGAACTGATCTATGAAATTTGAGCTTTGATTTATGTCCCACAATTTTACAGATGCAGCTCTAAAAAAGCTCCTAATGAGTTTCTGAACATACTTTTAACTGTTTATGATTTAAAATTCTCTACAGGACAGCCCAAGCGGCACCTTCTTACAACAGGTTGGAGCGTATTTGTAAGTGCGAAGAGGCTTGTTGCTGGAGACTCTGTTCTTTTTATCTGGTATTAGCATCTGTCTGAGTTTCTTTTGCAACTCTTTTATGTTTCTCTGACACTGGAGTGGAACAGTACTTTTTTCCCCTTTCTTCTATTGAGATCTCGTAAAAATTTGAAATCAGGAACGAAAAAAACCAGCTTCTTTTGGGAATCAGGCGTGCCACTCGACCTCAAACTGTGATGCCATCCTCTGTTCTATCAAGTGACAGCATGCACATTGGACTGCTTGCTGCTGCAGCTCATGCTGCTGCTACTAATAGCTGCTTCACCATTTTTTACAATCCCAGGTGGGTAGCCATTCGTGCTTCTTCCTAGCTTTATTTCATCATCTTCTTTTTACTTTGTTTCTTCCTTTAATTTTTTATTTTTCATATTATAAATAATGGCACACTCAATAATTCAGGGCTAGCCCATCTGAATTTGTCATACCTCTTTCAAAGTATGTGAAAGCTGTTTATCATACACGAGTTTCTGTGGGGATGCGATTCCGTATGCTATTTGAAACTGAAGAATCAAGTGTCCGCAGGTACAGACAAGTGTTGATCTTTGTTTCCTACTGATGGTCCTTCAGCTATTTGTTTATAATTCTTAGCATGCTCTATATTATGTAGTCCACAGTTGATTGATCAAAGAATTTAGAAAAATTTCTCAAAAAATTACCCACCTTCTACTTGGGTTACCAGTTTGAAGACACTGTATATTTTGTATTGCCTTTTCACTTTTCAAATAATTTATCATCTTGATTTGTGTATTCATACGTGTCAGATATATGGGTACAATTACTGGCATTGGTGACTTGGACCCAGTTCGGTGGCCGAATTCTCATTGGCGATCTGTGAAGGTAGACAATCTTGTGATATACGGTGTCATTTTTTCATGACTAAATTGGTCAAACACTGAAGTTAGTAAAATTAACTTTCTTCTTCGGTTGCTCTTTCAATAATCATTGATGTTGTCATAGATGTTTGTCCTTGGGACCAATCCCTATGTCTTGATCTCAGCTTAACTGATTGATGCCTGCGCTATTGTTACTTCCCTAATGAGAATCCTTCTCTGCATCTAGCTATTGTTCCACCTCAATCATCATAATTTATCTGTTCCAGGATTAATGCATTTAGGCTTAGTTCCATGAATTGATTTATGTTTGTTTGTTCACATCTTGGGGCAGGCTTAAGCTTGGTTCTATGCTTGGCAACTTCCATAGCAATGTGACCTGAAAGCAAAAATTATGATCCAACCATCTACTATATGGTTGATGGATGCTAAATTTCTGTTTCTCTAATAGCTTAAGCTTTACAGTAAGGTTTTGACTTAACATGGTATCCAGACAGTCTTGAAAACGATTTTGGTGCTGTTTTTCCACTGTCATAGTATTTACTTCTACTGTTTTACCTTTTTGAGTGCATAATTGATAAACTGTGAAATATGTTGCACTGCCTTGCTTAGTTTGTGCCATTCCAGTAACTTTTATATTAGAGACAGAGTGAATCCGACTTTAGACCAGTTAATACACTGAAGGTATTGAAAATGAGGTTCTTGGCACTTCATTTTGGTTCTGTATCAGCCTGTTAGACCAGCAGGGGATTACGGAGGGTTCACTCTCCGTCAGCCTTATCATATCCTGAGAAACATTTTTACAATATGGTGGATAAGGATCTGCTGAGGGCCCTAGGTTTTGAAGGTGCAGTATAAAGTAAGGGCTAAGGAGAACTGAAGAATCTGATATTTGTTCTTCGGTGATGAACCTACTGTTTTTATGTATCTGAAGCCTACTTGACATGTATTAACGTGTTTGGAATACGTGGGTCACTTTCTGAAGGATCTTTGGTTTCTGAAGTTAAATTTGTTGGTGTTTGGTGATGGTTCTTTAGATCTTCAGAACTTTAAGAAGCTGGCCAAAATTCTATGGTGTGAAGTTGATAAGATGCACTGGACATAGATGTTTTCTTCCTAGGGCAAAGTTCTAAAATTTGAGACTAGTTAGGGCAGGAAGAATGTGTTGAGCAAATCAAGACAAAAGGAGACTATCTGGTTGGTGGAGGAATGACGTCTTCTTCATATGAAGTTAACGTGTATCAATTCCATTAACAGTTATACATACGTCTTGTCTGTCCATTGTGACAAAGCTCTTTTGGGGAATAATTCCAAATTTGCTTCTAAAAAAATTGTGGTTAAGAAAGTATTTCCTTCTAGATTGGAGGTTGTGTTGGCAATTGATCAAATGGTTAAGTATGAGGAAGAGCCTGAAGAATGATCTATATGTTGAATACTTTTGGGAGGTTGTGAAGGCACTTGATGTTCATGGCACATAAAGGGCCAATTAGTGGACTTGTGAAAGCCACATTACTGATTGGAAATGTCTGGGGAGGTTGATTGTGGCAATTTAAATCTGTGTCAATAACCTAGTTGTAACTGGTGACATGGGATTTTTGGTGTGTTGGGGGGGGGGGGGCAATCACCTGCACATGGCCACAGAGCTCTCGCTAGTTGTCTAATCCATAAACCACGGCCATCGCCAAACAGGTGGTAGGATGGTTTCCTCACTTTTGGCAGATTGCTTTTTTCTATTTTGTAATGCCTCGACTTGCAGGCCCGGGTAAATGACTCAAGGGACTAGCAGCAGTGGCATTTATCTTTGACTTGACAGAAGTGAATATTTAAAGTTGGCAATGAGTGTCTAAGCCCATCGTTATATTCCATTGCTCAATCTGATCTCTTCTCATGTGGGTTTCAGGGTATCAAACAAATTTCTGAAAGATGCTCTCTCTTCCATCTGAAATTGTACTGCTGATCCCAGATTATAATTTATACCTCTTATATTTTGGATGTCCAAAGGTATCTGCAAAGATAAAGAAACTTGTAAATGCCACAACACGAGAGAAGAAGTCAACTCTATATGGATACATGGTTCTGAGTGCCAGAAAGAGTATCTTCGCATGTGCCATTTAGCATTTTTATGCAAGCCACCCTAACATTCCTTTATGAACAGGATGTTTCCTGGTGTTCAACTTTTCTTTTTCCTTTATTATGGCAAACATGCATTTTTATCCAGGTCAATTTCTGAGGACGAAATGAAATTTGATTTTTAACATTTTAAAAACGTCTAGGCTGCTATTTTATACCAAAATCTCCATATTTATTTCAATACGAGTCTGAAACTAATTACCTCTGTTTCTTTGGTTTTAGAATCATTTTTGACATTCATTCTTGATAAACATGATTTCTCCTATGAGTTTGGCTCTTCTTTTTCCTTTATCACTCCAAGAATATGTTCACAGCCAGCTCCATATCTAAAGAGAAACCTGAAGTTTGATTTTCAATGTTAAGGTTATCTCTCTGCTATGTTACTATCAAAATCTCCAAAAACAATCTATCTCGCTAATAGGCAGTTCTATTTGCTAATTCAGAATGTATGGTTTTTTGTCTGACAGCCTAACAGACTTGGTGGCTTTCCATTCTATGCAATATCTTGACCATTGGGATGTTGTCGTAATATGCTTAGGATAAGGAGTTGGATCAAGTAGAAACTATTAAATGGGGTTTTACTTGTAAGAGTGATCTTGGACGTTCATTAATTTGTATATCACAGTGGCTGGATCAAGACTAAAAATGCTTACCTGCTGTTTTCTGCATGAAAAGTTTCATTAGGTCAAGGTTAAGTGGATCCTATACTTCACCTCCACTGTTAACCATTAAAATTGTATTGTAATGGCCTGGACTTTCATCTGCATATCAGGAATAATTTGGATTATTGCCCTATGCTTCAAATTTGATGCAAATGTCTTCACCTTCACCTTCACCTTCAAGCATATCAGTTCCACTTCCCATGTTATAGTGGGTTTTGATTGGAGCTCCCAAGGTTCAGTTTTGGTATGAATGAAGTCTCTATGAGTATATTATGCTTGATTTTTATAATTGACTTGATTTTAGTGAAAATTTCATTAGTTATGATTATGAGAGACCATCAGGTCCAATAATGAAAGATACTTCCGAAGTTTAGAGGAATGATTCTCTTTTTGTGATAAGTAGGAAGACCGCCGGATTCTGTCATAAACAATCTCAAATTATTGTGAAATGAAAGTAGTTTTGATTTAGACCATGGACTGCTTATAGGTTTACATATCCCCAATGTGTGCTAATAAGATTGTCTTTTGTCATCCTGAACTATACAATATGCCTTTTGAAATCATCCATTGTCCTCTACCATTTTGTTCCTGTAGCTATGATATCATTTCCATTTATCATATTCTTGGGTAATTCGTGCTTCCAATCCCTTCTCAGACCTTCCTGTGGCAAAATCTCTTTCTTGGTTTTGCCTGATTCTTTGTTTTCTTGTACAAACTATGCACAGAAAGTTGATCCATTGCTTTGTTTCATTATCAGGGTTATTTGGCCTTTCATCAATAATTTGTATTTACTTGGTGATCTTGCCTGAAAAATTGCAGGTTGGTTGGGATGAATCAACGGCAGGTGAGAGGCAACCACGTGTCTCATTGTGGGAAATTGAGCCTTTGACTACTTTTCCTATGTATCCATCTTTGTTTCCCCTAAGACTAAAACGACCTTGGTACCCAGGAGCCTCATCTTTTCAAGGTACTCCCATGCTAATATTTTATATCACTCTTTTGATTCCATTTTATTCTTCCTCTTTTATTTTCTGTTAAGTTATTGGATTAATGTCTTGTGATTGCTAAATTGCTTGTTAATTCGTGTAAGCCCCTTTTTATTGTTTAACCTGTTTTGGAGGTCTTGTAAGTGGGTGAAGTGATGTTATGTAATGTATCTCACATACTAGTAGATGTCACTCAAATAAAAGCCAAAAACAAAATGAGAAGGCATGAGTCTGGGTGTTTACATACCTTCTTTATTTCTTTCTTTTAGATTTTTAGTTGAAGAAATATGTATGTTTAGATTTTTTTGGTTGATTTGAGGAGTATATTTCTTCTGTCTTTAGAGTTAGTAGTTGCCATTGAAAATGAGTGGAAACTTCCTCAACCACCACAAATCTTTGATTTCAAAGATGACACTAGTCGCATTAGGTCTTGATGTAACATTAATTTTCAGCTTGAGATGGTCAAATTACATAATTATATGTCTTGCCGATCCTCATCTATTTTAAACCTTATACATTATTTTCTGTTCTTGCATGACGAAAGAAAAATATTTCTCTT
This sequence comes from Echites panduratus, assembly GCA_035221335.1. NCBI lineage: Eukaryota > Viridiplantae > Streptophyta > Magnoliopsida > Gentianales > Apocynaceae > Echites > Echites panduratus. The sequence goes on from JAWZTD010000075.1 coordinate 8,989, forward strand.
GCAGACTTTTCTCCACCTCCCTTTTCTTTTGGGTTTTTGTTCTTCATTGCTTGATGTTTGCTGATTTTACAGATGGCAGTACTGATGCAATTAATGGGATGTCATGGTTGAGAGGAGAGACTGGTGAGCATGGACTCCATTCATTAAACTTTCCTTCAATGGGCATGTTTCCCTTTATGCAGCAGAGAATAGATCCGAGTGTCCTCCGAAATGACCTCAATCAGTATCAAGCCATGATGGCAGCGGGTTTGCAAAACTTTGGTGGTGGAGATTTGCTGAAACAACAATTATTACAGTTTCAACCTCCTGTCCAATATCTTCAACATTCAGGGGTCCATAATTCCTTGGTGCAGCAACAAGTGATCCAGCCAACAGTTTCTCCACATATGCTTCCTGCACAAACTCAAATACTATCAGATAATTTGAACAGGGCATCACATCAACAAGTGAGCAATCAAAATGATGAACAGCAACAGCAACAACAAAATACTTTTCAGGATGCATATGCAATCCAACATGAGCAGCTCCATTCAAGGCAGACATCAAATCTTCCTTCTCCTTCATTTTCAAAATCAGACTTTGCTGATTCAAGTGCCAAATTTTCTGCATCAATTGCTCCTTCTAGCATGCAAAATGTACTTGGTTCGCTATGTTCAGATGGGAGTAGTAATCTCTTGAACTTCTCTAGAACTACTCAGAACATGCTCAATGAGCAGCAGCCACCTCAACAATCGTGGGTCTCCAAGTTTTCTCATACTCAAGTTAACACATGTTCCAGTTCAGTGTCACTTCCCCCATATCCTGGGAAAGATGCTCCTGGTCAGCAGGAAGCTTGTAACTTGGATACCCATAATCAAGCACTTTTTGGTTCGAATATCGACTCCTCTGCTCTTTTGCTTCCCACTACAGTGTCTAGTATTGGTGTGTCATCAATTGATGCTGGTATGCCCTCAATCCCATTGGGAGATTCTGGATTTCAGAGTCCTCTATATGGTTATGTGCAAGACTCTTCTGAGTTGTTGCATGGTTCTGGACAAGACTCACCCACCCAGACCCGCACATTTGTTAAGGTGCGTGTTACTAGAAATATTTGTGTGCTTGTTACTAGAAACTTAATAGAAATGAACGGTTTGCACACTTAACTAAAGTTGTTTGCTTCTGCAGGTTTACAAATCAGGGTCGGTAGGGAGGTCCCTAGACATCACCCGGTTCAACAGCTATCCTGAGCTGCGAAGGGAACTGGGTCAGATGTTTGGAATTGAAGGGTTTCTTGAAGACCCTCAAAGATCAGGCTGGCAGCTTGTATTTGTCGACAGGGAGAATGATATTCTTCTCCTTGGAGACGATCCTTGGGAGTAAGTGCTTACTCTGCATTTGTTTCTAAAGCTTAATTAACAACTTCTTTGCCTGAAATATTTAAGAGAATGAAAAAGAAGAAACCAGCCAAGAACCTGTTATATAGATGGATAAAAGATACACACATCATTTGGTAGCAGTCGACTGCAACTGCTATGCACAGATAAAAACTTGTATAGTACTTTTCTATCCTTTATGGATATAAACTTCATTCTTATTTATGACTGTTTTGGGATGTTCTGATTTATGAACAATGCAGGGCATTTGTGAATAATGTCTGGTACATCAAAATCCTGTCTCCAGAAGATGTTCAAAAACTTGGAAAGCAAGAGGCTGAATCGTTGGCTCGTAATGCTGCTGAGAAGTCAAACAGTAGCGGTGCTGATGGTCGAGATATCAGTTCTAGGTTTCCGTCTTTAGGATCACTCGAGTTCTGAAAGATGGCAATGACCTAACTCTCAAGGGTCCGGAAGAAAGTTAACTGAGTTCCTATGAATTTTTTTACTTTTCATTGTGACAGAGTGTGGGTGTGGTGTGGTTGTTTTAACCATGCCATTGTCTCTTGTTTGTATTTCTCTGTTAGTGTTCTTTATGACTGTTGTAGCTGGTAAGAAATATAATTCTCTACTACTAGGGAAAGGGAACATGATGATGATGAAGAAGAATATGATGTAATTCAGATGAGGTCATGACCCAGAGATAAGACAGACAGCTTTGCATGTATTAGCTCTCTTGGTCGACATTGATGATGCTCTTTCCAGGAGCCGAGAAATTTAGTTGAATTATTAGCAATATATTTGTGCTGGGACTAAGTCGTCTTTTTTTTTTTTTCCTTCTCAGATTATCAAAATTCAAAACCATGATATGCCCGATTTGTGTGCAAATCATGGCCATGGCATTTTGTTTTGTGTTGCCATGGACAATTTTCACCTAAAGTAGAACCAATGTCCAAGAAATTCTGTGATCCCACCAGGACATTTTCGATTTTAAAGAAATTCTTGAATAAAGCTAACAAATTTTTTTTCCAAGAAAATGATATTGTTGTATTAAATTAATTATTTTAAAATTTGCCATTCAGCGATTTACATCCCAAGGTGCAACCTGGGTGGAGCGGCTCTTAAATGGTTTTTCGTAATTATTTAGTGAAAATGGATAAAATCATTATTCGTAGATGTTAGATTCTTATTTTTTTAACTATTTCAAGTAATTATACAATATGTTAGATAAAGTTTTAGTAAAAAAAATTGACCTTATTATAATATATATTAATATAATTTCCTATTTACCCGAGTTCCCAATAATTTTTTTTGCAGTGGGGCGCTGGTGTCGGCCGGCGGTGGTGGGTTGGATTGAGAAGCAAGATGGTGGGAAGGACAATGGAATGGGCATCGAGAGGGAATCACTTTGGCGGCATACCAAGAAAGATGGTGTTCTTGGCTGTAGGAGCTTTTGCAAAGGCGGTGGCTAATTTGCTCAATACCACCACTGTCCACAACGGCGATACCCTCATCCACCTTGTCCGAGACCGCCCTCCTGGCCTCCCTCTCCTCACCGTCAGCAATCATATGTCCACGTCAGTCAGTCAGTTCCGTGTCCGTCCCTATTTTTGCCTAGCCACATTATATATAGATTGTCTATTTTCACTTTCCTTTACAAGTTAGATCAATGAAAACTTCAGTGCTTCTAGACCTGTTTCTTAATTTGCGAAAATAAAATTTTCCTTTATTATTTTCCCTGTCTTATAAACATCTTTTACTGGGTTTTGTACAATGAAGGTGTGAGCTTTTTCTTATGTGCTTATGTAGACAAGATGCTAGTAACGTGTTCTTTCATTTTCTCCCAAGTAATGCAAGTACAAAGTAGCGTTTAGGAATCAGTTTCTTGGTGTTTCATAATGTTCCTGTTTATAAAGAACAGATGTTTTTGATAATTTGGATTCTTATCCATCTCTTGGTGAGTTAGCAACTTCAAAATATTAATTTTGCGAAAGCAGAAAACGTGTAAAGATATTAGGTGGAAGGCAGCTGACTCTGGGACATTTAATTGGAATTATTTGGTTGGTGTGGGTTCTTTAGGTTGCTGCTGTCAATGTTGTTGTGATGCTTTTTTCAAACCATTACATGCCCTTTTAAACTGCTGTAGGTTGGATGACCCTGTCATGTGGGGTTTTAAAGGATTTCCCACTATGGATGCAAGGCTTGGACGCTGGGTATTAGCAGCTGAAGATATTTGCTTCAAGAATAGGGTGCTTTCATATTTTTTCCGACTTGGCGAGTATCATACAGTTACTTTTTCCATCTTTCTATGTTTACATTGTTTATGGTTGCCACCTTCTAATCTATCTGGGATTTTCTGGCAATGTTTATAAATGCTCATCAGTATGTTCTATCCTTTTTCACTGAAAAAATTAGAAAAGGTCAAGAATTTCTTGAAGAGATACAGTTCTTCTAATGTTTGATTTTCTCAACTATTCATAGTCAGCTTGCTTCTAATGTGTAAAGTATGGAATGAATTGTCGCCTGTGAGAATTTCCAACAGTTTCAGTTTTGCCTCTTTCACCATTTGCTGACAGTTTGAGATTGTTTAATTTTGATTACCATACTTCTGAGACATTAGTGTGAAATGATCTTCTGATGAGTGATCAATCTCCAATTTATCACCTATTTTAGGTTGGAGAACAAATAGAGGTGGTTTAAACTTTTGAACAAGGAGATGAGTGTATATTATAGTGCTACTAGTTTTTATAGTTAAGGGGATTAGATTTGTGTTTCCTTTGTTAGATGTATATGTGAAATTCATACTTAGGTTAAATTAACTGTTTTTTTTTTCCATATTAACAAACTTTTTAGACTCTTGTTACTTGTTATTTGTTATATGTCATTTTCCCTAAATTGCTCTTTCACCATTTATTAATGCAGGGAAATGCATACCCATAACTAGAGGTGGCGGGATATATCAGGAGCACATGAATGAAGCTCTTGATCGCTTGAGGGATGGAGCTTGGGTAACAAGCCCATTCTTTTTTTTCTTTTTGTAATATCTCTTTTCAATTTCTTTCACAATTTTGCCTGGTGTTACTTTCAGTTCACAGAAGATGGGTCCTTGTGCCCCTTCCCCCCTGCACTAATTGCCTGATCTCATAATGACTATGATTTTTGCCCCCCTAAATTGCAGTTCTGCCTTATTTTCTCAATTATGGCTTTCATTTGATTATGCCAGACTCACTGAAAATTTCTTTTCTTCCATAACGCATATAGCCTGTAAAATCAATTATTTACTTCATTTCCAATGCTCTTCGAATCATGTTGGCTTTGATTCAAGAAGATTTACTGGTTTCTTTTCCAAATACATTCTCTTAAATCTCCATCCCGTAACTTGTCCTCTGTAAGCTAAGTACTCTTACGATTGTTCTTTGATTTTCTACTTTCTAATTGGCAGTTGCATACATTTCCTGAAGGCAAAGTATCTCAAGACGATTCACCAATAAGAAGATTAAAGTGGGGTACTGCCAGTCTGATTGCACGTGCTCCGGTAACTCCAATTGTATTGCCGATTATTCATCATGGTTTTGAGAAGGTGATTATCATTGCCATCCTATGTGTCGGCTTAATCATGGCTTACCAAATTCTCCTCTTTCTTCTGTTGGATATTAACTGTTTATAGGAAGCTCGTAATTTTATTTGAAATTAAGTTTTTGATCTTTCTGTTAGTATTCTTGGCTGTGGAAAGCCCAAAACCATTCAACCTATGCCACAGCCTATTGTTACGAGCATATCTTTTCATATTTCTACACCGAAGACATTCTCATTCCTTGATTTTCAGGTGATGCCTGAGAATTATATTTTTGGTAGAAGACCTCATCTGCCATTGTGTAACAAGGATATTAAAATTTTTGTTGGCGAGCCAATAGAATTTGACCTACCGAAGTTGAAGCAGACTGCATTATCCATGTCTAGGGATTTGAGTACTTTAGGTTCCCGCTGGCCCATCATCAAACCATGTGGACTGGATGATGCAGCACAGAGATACCTCTATATGAATATCTCTGAACAAATCCGTAGTGTGATGGAAAGATTGCGAAGTTTTGGGAAATCTGAACTCAATTGGAAGAGCTGAATCTTGATCTTAATAATATCATGGACCAGATAAGCCATGGCATCTTGAGAATTGCAAATTGTTGGCAGAGGACTTTGCCCTTCCCCTTGTTTTTCCAGGACTAATTTACTTGGAGAAGGTTTAAGATCTCCTCTTAGGTCCAATTTTGTCAGGTAGGCATATTTCTAGTTGTGCCTCCTCACCTTTTTGGGAGGCTGAGATTGTTGTGTCATTATTCCTAGGATTACACAGACAATTTTGCAGGCAACATTTTAGTTTAATTACACAGGAAATTTTTTTTTTTTTTATTCAGGTGCCAAACTTTGTGCGATTCTCTCATTTCTCTGAAAGGTGAAAATCTCCCAGTTAGATTTAAGCTTTACAAATTTGCCATTTTATTTCCTTTTTTTCATCAAGAACAAAGTCTTGAACCCTCTCTGGTCAAAATTAAACATTAATGTTTTTCCATAAAATAGTTCTACTAATATTAGTTTGATTCTTCATTGGCTACAAGGCCTTGCTTTTTTTTTTTT
>JAWZTD010000078.1:5286-22286 GCA_035221335.1 Echites panduratus
TTTTTCTTTTTCTTTTGAATTCACCAATCAATCATATTGACGATCACCATCCTCATGACAATGTTCATCTTCATTCAATAAACCCTGTTCTGGTTAAGATAGCATTTCTTACATTCTTTAGGTCTCTTCCTTTGAGTGTTCTTCCAACTCCTTCATATACAGAAAATGAAGAAATTTTACTTCTTGCAAGCTTTTTGGCTATCCATTCATGGGGTGGAATTACGCTTCCATCTTCATCTTCCTCTTCGTCCTCGCTGTCCCAATTAGAACTAAGCACCATATCAGTGGTGTCACCATGATCATAATCCTCATCATCAACCCAAGAACTATTCTTGGATGTCCTTTTGCCATAAATCTTTGACCAGTCAGGTATGTTAACAGGTGCCGAATGTTGAACTATTTTGGGTTCAGTAATGGAACTGTTGTGGGATTTTGGAATCATTCTTGCAGCACTAGAAAATTGCCTTGAAGTGATTGTAGAGGACTGATTGAAAACACCAGAGCCAGCAGTCTTGACTTCCTTTGTTTCTCTAAGGACACCCCATACATCTGCTTCTTGAAATTCTTCGTACCTCAAAGTTGACCAGCCGGTGCTCCCTGGGCTGTACAGACCGTACCTGCCTTCAGTGGATGACATCCCCTGAAAACATAAGAAGGGAATTAATCAAGTGGCTATATGGATAATGGATTATCTGAAAAGAGAGGATGCATATTCTAAGTTAAACTTTTGCCTCATTCATTCGGTTTTAGCAGGATGTACCCCGAAATCTTTTAGTCTGAAGAACATAATTTGAGAGAATTTTTAGAATCTGTCTTTTACAGGAATACTCAGTTCAGATAGAGATATCAGAACATGAGAAGAGAAGAGATTGAATTTGTGCCTGGGTGCTTTTGATCTACGGATGGGATGGAACTCCGTCAGTAAACTGAGAGGTGTTGGAGAGTTCCATAGTTTCATAAGTTTAGCAGCAACTTTAGTTCATACCTCAAGTTGAAAACTTTTCTTTAATGATGTTGGCGATTCTACAGAAACAGCACAGCAACAGACTAGTGCTAGAGATCTCCCAAATAATGTCTCTGCATGTTTTGATTGCCTTTTAAATGAATGGCTCTTGAGTAGTCTTTGATGTGGAAAGGTCAGGAAGACAAAAACCCAAGTATTATATTCACTTAACAACACAATCTACCTAATAAGGACTACTCACTAAAGGATTCACTACAAACATGGATACACTTCAAGATCATCCCCTACAAGCCAAGAGAAAGCAAAGTACATCAAAATGATACACATTTCCGGTGAAGATAATGGACCATCTCAGGCTCCATAGGAAATGAGAATAAAATTCTCTCCATCAGAGTGATAACGTTCTTGAGTTGAAATATCATGCAGAAAGTGATTTATATAGTCATAAAGGTAACAAACACAGCTAGTCATGAAGGGGTAGCCTTTCCCAGATGTTTCTTGGATTTGGACTCTCTTTCTTTTTGACTTTATATCACTGAAACAAGAAAGCATTATTGAATATATTAAAGAAAAAGGAAGATATTTTTTAAATGACAAGCAGCACCAGACATGTTGCATCTGAGTGCCATGCACACTGAATTTCACCATAATCTACATCATCATGTTATCTTAAACCTCGTTTGCATCATTGTTTTTGTTTTTTGCTCCAAACAATGGTTAACTCCAATACCTCAATGAGTTCAGAAAAATTTATTAAATTCAGATCAGATGAACAAAGAAAAGTAATTTAATACATCAATGAGTCAACATTGGCATGTAAATCTAGAAAATGAGCGAACTTTGCATTATAAAACATCTAAAAACGGGAGCATTATCACATTGGCAATAGTTTAAGACAATAAACAGTGTTAGATTCATTCAACAGGATTACCAGATAATCACCAATCAAGTTCGGATTACTTAACAAATTGTTTACTAAAATAATGGGAGAGTAACTTTTGGAATTACCGATTGATAGTGAAGTCCTTGGAAAATAGATGTGTTAATTGTCCCACCAGAAAGATTGGCCGTCATTCAATGAATTTAGCTGCCTCTTGCCTAGGACATAGTTGAGCCATTTACAGAAATTCAATTTGAACTTGAACTCTAAAGTACTTCTAGTTGAAGAAGAGTATCTAAGCAAATATCATGAATATGGAAAAGCCAGTTGTGAATATTCCAATACCATAAATTCTGGGTTGCAATCAAGTTTGTGGCGGCCACCAGCCACTTGTTATGGCCCTTCTCGAATTCAGCCAAATGAGTGTCGGCCGTTTTTAACCTTTGTAAAGGGATTACATAGAGGAACTTTCTTGATCAAAGTTTTCTTTGCTTAAATGATTTCCGGTAACTGAGGAACGTAAAGCCCTGCATAACCAATAAGAGGCCAACTAAGCTTTTTTGACAAAATATATTCCACCAATTAAGAATATATTGAGCAGATATATTAAACAGAAACATGTTTTTCTAGGCAGATATAATGTATCTTTTACCATCTTGATGTGGACCTCAACTTCATCATTGCATCCGGAGAAATCAGCTAACTGGTTTAATAACTATCTCTTGTCCTAATCCCCTTGAGCCAAAATCTCAGCATATCTTGTAAGCCAATTTAGCTGTCTCCTTAACATAAGGTCAATGAAAATGAAAGTGCACTCTACCTTCTTTCAGTGTCAAGAAGCCATCATGTACGAGAAAAAAACCAAAAAAGAACATAAACACGTACATTGCTCTCTTCATCTAAGATAGGCTCGGGATACTTTTGAGGCCATTCTGTTGTCATAGCTACAGAGATCTATGAGAGTAACAATACAAGTGCACATGGAAGGTTCAGTAGATTAAGGTATCATGTTGAAGTTCAAAATAACATTGAACAAAATTGATTAATTAAGACAAAACCAAGTCCACTCTGATTCGGTTCTTCCAATATCTACACCATTGAAGACATTTGTTGGTTATAACAGTTATTATTCTGAGTTGGAGTCTTGGTAGAAGAAATATCCAAAATAGCATTAAATTTCCATAGCTTAATGAATGAAGTCATACCTAAGGATATTTTCCGGGTAAGTTTTCTCTGCTATGATTTTGAGTTTTCGAAAAATAAGCTCCACCAGGTTTGGAAAATTTTCACCTGTTTTGGAATATGTTGATGGAAGCAAACCCTACTAAATATGTTAATCTAAATGCCACTTCAACTTTGATTCAATTGCTGAATGATAATCAAAAGAAATTTGAAGAGATCAGTTGCTAAGAGAAGCTTGCTGACATGAATGAGTGGGATAATTTGTGAATGCAAAGGAATAATAAACTCCAATATATCATCAAAATGTGAACAGCTTCTTATTTCTATTTCAATCACAAGTCTCATTCCTTTAAAATGTGCAATGGATTCAGATAATCTCCCAAGACTAGACTGGACCCTTGGAAAAAGGATTCATCAATCTATAATTGAAGGATTAAGGAGTGATCAGGAAAGTGATAAATTTTACTACATGGTACAATGAAATTACACAAGTGCTTCTGCCCCGGCAACAATCTCCAAAATCTCCCCAGTGACCTTCGCTTGCCTTTCCCTGTTATAAGCAATTGAAAGGTTCTTCTTCAACTCCACTGCATTATCAGTGGCATTACTCATAGCGTTCATCCTTGCTGTAAGCTCACTTGCAAATGATTCCTGCAATGCCCTCAGAATCTGACTATTCAAATAAAGAGGCATCAATGCATCAAGAATTTGAGCAGGGTCTTGCTCAAAATACAAGTTAGGCAAAAGGACCTCCTCCTTGGCCTTCAGGTGATCCCTCTCCACAGTCAACTTCCCCTCCTTGGTGGTCAATCTAAAAGATTCATCCTCACTTGGATGAACACAATTTCCATTCACATCGTAGACCTCTCCTTTTGTAGACAATGGAAGCAAAGTACGAATCACAGGATCAGACTTAATCAGTGAAACAAATTTGGTATATAGAAGTTCAACTTTATCAACCTCTTCGCTTAAAAAAAGCGAAAAAACATCATCAGCAATTACTTGAGCTTCTTTTGCAGTTGGGAAGTTCCAACCTTCCACAAATCTATCCACAAAGAGATCATGCCTTCGACGGAAAAAGGCATTGCCCTTTTTCCCGACGCTTATCACAGTATAATCCAAACCAAGATTCTTTAATTCATTAATCCTGCCCTCAGCTTTTTTGAGCACTCCAGCGTTAAAACTCCCACAAAGACCTCTCTCACCAGTGATAACAACAAGACAAACTTTTCTTACAGGCCTAATCTCTGTTAAAGGTACAACTATATCATCCCACTGCAACTGTTCATTTATGTTGTGCAAGAAGGTCGCAAGAGCCTCCGCAAATGGCCTACCATTAACTACTGCTTCTTGTGCTCTCCGCACCTTTGCTGCTGCAACTAGCTTCATTGCTTCCGTGACTTTTTGGGTGTTTTTCACAGTCTCTATTCGCTCCCTCAGTTCTCGGAGACCATAGCAAATGAAGGGCAGTCTCAAATCAACCTTGTAACCCCTTATATTTGTCAAGCTTTTTTTATACTCCAAACTGTCAGATGGGTTGAGATGAGCTTGGAAAGAGAGGATAAATATATCATCAGTTGGAGGTCTTGATAAAGCCCATTTAGAAGAGATCATGATTTCGGTTTCTTTGAAATGCAGGGGAAGAAACAAACAAAGATAGGGTTCAAGATTAAAGACAAGAAACCTTGTGGTTTAAAGGTATCAAAGTGGATTTAAACAATGTCACTGGAACCATTTTATCTGGAACCCTATATGAGCGGATTCAGGTTTCCGACGCTTGAACGGTCGGCGGAGTTTCCTAAAAGACTCGAAATTCCTTTTATGGATCAAACGCTGGTCCAGTAGGTGTGGAACTCAAAAAGAAGCCCCACAAATTGTAGTGGGCTTTTATAAAGCTAATCAATAAAAAATACCCATCCAGTAAAATTGGGAAAAAGAAGGCCCAAAGAATAGGTGGGCTTTGACCTTAATGAAAATAAAAAGGCCCAAAAAACAACAACAAATTTTCGAAGAGTGACGGTCCAATTATGCCCATCAGGTAGGCAAGCACCAATCCTCAATCCTCTTTCTTCAAAGACAGGCCCAAAACATTGGTTCAGTTGTACGATAGAGGCTTCCGGAGTGGGCTGGTCGGCCCAATACACTCCCTCTGTAATGTATCCACTCGGACAAAAAGAACCAAAAAACCTGTCATGGCTCAGGGGACCACAATTCCATCTTTAACTAGTACTTTATTTAATGTTCACATCGATGTGGGATGGCATTCAAGGACGCGTTTGGCTTTGCCTGCTGAAGCGAGCTATAGATTTTGTCCCCAGTTCCCTGCGATTTTCTTCTTCAATTATAAGCTGCTTATGAATTCTTCTCTAGAAAAAGAAAAAAAATCGTTGTTTTTCTGCTTCACTTGTGCAGTGATTTTCCAGTAGTTGACATGAATGATGAGGCTTTTGTTGCACCAGTTGTCTTGGTTGTAGTGAAGGGAAACTAAAATGTAGTTTCCAAACACTGCCTTATTTCAGGAAAACTCTTGAAAAATGGGAGCTTGCTGCCCTTTTTTTTTTCTTTTTTTTTTCTGGGAGAAAACTCTTCTGAGCGGAAAGATCGCAACCTGGTGAATTCTAATTGTTGCAGCATCTAAGTTGGGAGGAAAGTAAGAAAATAGCGGAAGGGACCATGTCGAGGCTGTGGGCGAGGTTTGCTGGGTTGTTTAGGAACAGAACATTGGTGGGTATGGACAAGTCCGGGAATCGATATTTTGCAAGAACTGAAGAAATTGATGGTGTCAGTAAGTGGGTTTGTTCTTTTTGTCTCAATTTTTTGACCTAAATTATATTGTTAGCTCAACGTCTTTGTTTTCTTATACTCTTCTGATAGTGTCTGTCAAGTTGTTTTTACTGAACAATAATGTTAAAGTCGTTCCCCATGACTTAATATGTATTTATTTCCAATTTTTAATGTTGAACTTGTAAATTTGTTTCTATTAATGCATTAAGATATAGAATGTTTAGTTTCTGCATCATCTACTTAGGTTGATCCTGTTTTTCTACCAGTGCCAAAGGGTCTTTCTATCTGTCTTGGAAAGGAAGTGTTTCTTTTTTGCTCCTTTGGGGTGTGCTGTGCTGAGGATTCTAGTTTGGAGGGGTCATGTAAATGCTAAGAACGACTAAAGATGGTGATTTTTAATTTAATTAGTAGAAAGATACTGATCGTGTATTAAAAGTTTCTAATTGGAAGCCGCTAACATCATTGAGTAGTGATGTTATCCCATATGTATTGGGAATATACTCATAGATGCTGGACTGTTACCTTGCTTTTTTCTTATGTGCTATGTATGTTTAATTATTAGTGAAGGAGAAAAGATGGGTGGTGTTCAAAGGAGAGCAGGAACCAACATCTGTTCCGGGTATGTACCTAGCTAAAAGTAGAATATTTGTCTGGCTCTTCTTTCTTCTTTTAAGTTTTATTTTTAAATCAAACCTGTTTTTTTTGTATCATTGTTTCTTTGACAGAAATCAAGTACGCATTACTTTCATTACCTTCATTTGATCCTTGCTAGACTGCACCTATAATTTGTTGTCATGCTACTGTCTGCATTTGATATAATGTTACTTGTGGATGTTTCTTGTCACCAATTTGGTATTTCGTTGTTTCTCCTTTTCAATCTTAATATCTGAATCTCTTGGAAGTAAACTTTTCACTTTTTTTTTCTTTATTGTTTAAAACTCACGGTCCTTGAAATTGGAATGGAACACTTATGTCACAATCAAATTCATAAAGGTCCTAATGGCACTTAAAAAAAAAAAAAGAGAGAGGAAAAGAACAAGATTTTTAAGTAATCACATGTCCAGGTCTTGATATTCTTCTTATCCAGTAAATGACATTGGGATAATAAGCATAATTTTGAGAGGAACCAAAGAGTATTATGAAACCAAAGAGTATTATGAAGTATGAACATCAATTACATACAGAAGGGTGAAAACAGAAATTTTTTATTTGCTACATCTACAACACTCCACTGTGGGAATGCTTCTCTTTTTTTTTTTTCTTTCTTGAGTAAATAACTACTGCAAAGGAAAGTGATTGTTTAATTGATAGCTTCTTAGTTCCATTATTAACATAAAGATGCTTTAGTCAAAATTGAAACGTGAAGTTTCATTTTAGTGGTCTAATGATCATTATAGGTGCCAAGAATTCTTGATTGAATTAAGATTTATTAGCATATTGTTCTCATATTCACATTGATCAAAATGATGGTTTCCATTTTTTGCATTAATTCTTAAATCCGAAGTCAATGCTCTAGTGAAAATTAAGTATCATAACAATATTATCTTTATTTGGCAACATTGTTTCTCATGTTTTGTACTTTACTGTTATATTATTGTAGTTGAATGGATATGTTGGCTGAATGGACAGCGCAAAAAAGCTCCCACACCTGAGGTAATTTAGAAACTGTGTCAACTTTTGTGGAATTTCAATGCCGTAACACACTTAAGGTGCATTTTTTCTTTTTTCACTTTTGATATGACATGCATAAAAGTTTGCACAGTAATGTAATCACAATATCATAAAGCTTTGTTTTTCCATGCATGCTTTATTTTTCTACCGAGCCCCTACATGAGCTGCTCTCATGGACAAATCTGCTTCACTTGGATATGCTGATGATCCATCATTTCAACTTTCTTTATGAAGATATTTTATTTAAATATCTATTCATATAAATTGTTGGTCTATTTATCAGGAAATAGCTGAGCTAGAGGTAAGAAGGGAGAATGTTAGGCTAAATGTTGCTCGTAAGTTTGCATTCTTATTACTTTTAACTTTCTGCAGTGCTTACATTTCCATGCTAAATGAAAGTTTTTTCTTCTCTTTGCACCTTATGTCTCAAAACTGTGGAATTATGTTTTACCTATGCTACATGTTTAAAGATTATATCCGTTTTCTAGCCCTTCCTCTGACACTAGGTGTTCTGCTATGACTTGGGTTATCCTACAGCTGTATTCTTCTGATGGAATGGATTTTGCCAAATTAATAGATTGTTGATAACTGAAAGTTGTTTGATGAATGCGAAGTGTTCGTTTCTTTTTGATCAAGTCCATAACAAATATATTTTAATGAAGTTCTCAAGAAGGAAGAAGAAGAAAGGAAAGCTAGAGAAGGTGCTTCTAAAAAGGCTGGAATCACTGGTAAGCTATGAATCTTCCTATTATTAGGTAGAAAAGAGCTGACAGAAGAATCTACTACCATACTGTGATGCTCTTTTTATTGGGTTGGGTATTGATGCATAGGAAAAGTTGCAGGACCAGACCTGAAGAGTTTTATTCAGCAATTTCCAGTTGCTTCAAAAGGTATAACATTATCTTCATTGTTCCGATCTTGTTCGGTTGAAATTGATTCTGTCTCACATGTCTTGCAACTGAAGAACAATAAACCAATAGGACCTTTCTTAAAGCTATAATTTTGTTCCTATAGGTACACCTTTCGAAGTGTCCAATAGTTTTTATTCGCAATATCATGGTTACACCTTCTTATCATTTCGAAGAATAAAATTGTTCCTTACTGTAAGTGCACAATGCATAAAATACGTCTTAGGAAGCATAACATACCTGGAGAGAATGTCCTTTACTCCATAATCCATTCTACATCAATGCCTCACGCAAAGAGAGAATGTTTTATTAGGTCTCTCCATTGAGCATGATGTCCTTCTCTCTCCTTCCCTCTTCTCCTTCTCTAGTTTCCTATCTGCAGAAGTTTCCCACAACTGCTGAACATCATTGAGTGTGTTTTTTGCTATTTATTCTTGAAGGAGAGGAGTCTGAAAAAGCAGCTGATGCTACAAACAACTCAAGGTGCGTCCACATGCATTAATCTATGTATTGTATAATCTTCATGAAAGAAATATGACCGTTGATGTCTTTAGCTTGTTGAAGTGGAGAGAAAGATAGAATATAAAGATGGCATAGAAGTCAGTCCATTGTTTCATTCTTTCTGTTGGTCTCAGATTTGTTGTTCTGTAAAAAATATTTGACCTGCCATATAAAATAGGATTCACAAAGTAACTGAGGCTGAGGTAAAGACCCCATCTCAAGATATAAAAGAACCACAAGAGTAAGTACTTGTATTACTTACTGCTTCCTCCCTTTCTTTGTTTTAGTATGTTATGTTACTAAAGATATAGGATAACAATACATGTTTCAAGATTCTATGAGTTTTCACATTCCAGAACCACAACCTAAATCTTTTGCATTTGCTTTCAGATCTTCAGAGCCATCAGGCTCAGGCGAGTCATTTAGGCCAGGGGTATGGCAACCCCCAACATGACAAAGTGCCTTGTGGTTTGCCGCTGCCATGCCGTTCGATGTTTCTCCGCAGAAATTGGCCACAGTGCGTTGACAGAAGCAGCTGTACCAGAAAGTACAAATTGTTGTAAGTCGATTCCGTCTGGTCAAAGATTTCTCTCAAATCTTGGTAGAAATAGAAATCCCTCATGCTAGAGATTGTATACTCTATGCAAAGAATGCCATTTTTGTTTTCCTGAGGCTATATTATTAGTCGCCCAAACCATGGATCTGCACCAGTCTTTACTTCTATTAGACACAGCAGCATTGGAAACTGACCTGAATTTTTAATCCATTAAATTCTCACCCTTTTCCTTCTTGTAGCTGGGTTTCTGCCAGCACCAGTTTGAACAAAAAAAAAAAAAAAGGGACTAAAGTGAAAAAAAACAACCTTTTCTGGTGTCCCAGAAACATCTTTCAAAAATTATCCACGGGATGGGAGGGGGGACCTGTGATTGTGTGGTCTCCACACTCGAAAAATCCATATGGAAAACGAGAGTAAAATACTCGTGCATCCCCCTTTCACAAAAATAATTTTAGAATTGTATAAGAAAATGGTGCATTTTTCGAGTTTCTTTCTTTAGATTGGACAAAAAATAAGTCAGTGAATTGGCAATTGTACATCTGGTTTCTTTTTCCCGGATCCACTGCATGATGACAGTTCCAATTTCCTCAATTTTAATAGCAGTAACGATTCATGCACCCGTCAATCAAACTCATCATTTTGTTCAACGTACAAAATGCGAAGCGATTATAATTTTCTTTGTCAAATATTCATGCAAGCAAAAATTGCCAACAAAAATTCTCACTTTAATATATATTAATTTGTATAAATTACTATAACAGTACAAGTTCAAGTTCCAATATCTTTTGGAGACATCTCAATAAAAAGAGTGTAGCGGACGAAGAACATCATAAATTTTAAGTTGAAATCATATTCATATCTTTTTGGGTTGAACATTATGTACATAAATAATAATTACGGGTTAAAAAAAATTCTAGATCCAATCTAATGTGTATATGAGAATAACCCAAAAAATTAATGGAACGAGCAGAATATACCAAATATACCCCTCGCCGTTGCCATCAGACATAAGCTTTTATCTCTAACGATTGGATATTCCAAATCAGAAAATATCAATCCCCGTCAATAACGAAAATTGTTGGAAATAGTTCACATTTCCAACTCTGCCTGATTATTGTTTGTCAAAAGGAAGCACGATGGGATAAAGATGAGTTGATTTGTAAAAAATGATTTAAAGAAGAGAATATATTTCTTTTGTGTGGAATTAAAATTTTCATTTTTATTTATATGTATTTTGGAAAAAATAGTTTGATTTAGTTTGGTTAAGTTATGTCATTTTCTAAAAATTAAATTTAAGAACTGAGACACTTATTTTTAAATGATTTAAAATATATATTTAATTCGTATTGATCTTGTAAATTTGTAATAAAAATGTTTTCTTTTAAATATTATTGTATAATAAGTAAAAAGTGAATATTTGTGTAAAATAATAGACTAATGATAATTATGACTCCGAACATTAATTGGTATAGTGATTTAGTGGTAGCAACAATGTCAATATTAATAATGTTAAAATCTTTACACCATATAGTTTGACTCGTTTTAAAATGAACTTAATAATATAGAATGTGGATTTAATTTAATTTTTATATATATTGAAATTTTAATTAATTTATAATTATTAGAGATATAATAAAAATGTGTTTTGAAATCTTCCTAGCATTATTATAAATAAAATAATATAATACATAATAATAAAATATTAAAATTCTTAATGGGCCTATCGTCTCGCATACACACGCCCAAAATATCCACCGAACACGTATCTTAATTCATCCATCCAACGGCACCTATCCCCTCTTGTCGGCCCAAAGCCACACGTCCTCAACCAGAACAGTAAGAAAACGTCATCGTCCCGAATCATCAATTATCCATAGCACCGGAGTGGGGATATTTATTGACTGGGACTGTCCCCTGGCTTCCCATCTCCTTCCACACACCTATACATTCAAATTCCCGTATCTATATGGTATTTCCCATAAAAATCATTGCGATTTTTTTTTAAATTTTTATGTTTAGGGTTTCTGACAAACCTGCCAAAACACACATTCAGCGCTCCATTAATCGTCATGTATGTGCGCACCTGCTCGTTATCATCAACATCCGCAATTTTAAGGGCTGCTGCTTCTAGTAGACTTCGCTTTGCATCTACCATTTCTTCTGCTTCCTCTACTACTTCAGTCTCGTCTGTTGGTAGTAGTAGAAGCTTTGTTCCATCTGCTTCTTTGAAATCCTCGTCTTTAGTCAGTTACCAATCTAAGAATTTTCCATCCTCGGTTCGATCGCTTTGTTATACTGTTCCCAAGTGGAGTCACGGTGTTGTCTGGCGATCACCTGTTAGTCTTCGGGCTCAGATCAGAGCTGCGGCTCCTGTGATCGAACGCTTGCAGCGCAAGATCGCTACCATGGGTATTTATTTACTGTGGAATTTTTGTTCATTTCTATTTTAGAGTTTGGAAATTTGAGTGAACGGTTTGTTCATTTTTCTTTAGTCTTGATTCTTGTTCTTTCGTAAATTTAGTCTGACTGGAGTGTATTGAAGACCTTGAGATGCTTTTATATAGAGTCTGCGCGTCTCTTGATTGTGTTCTTGAAATAATGTTCCGTGGAATTTTTTTGTTTCTACCGAGTCATTGCTCGTTGTAATGTTATTAACTTATGGAGTTGGTGCCATTCTGTTTTATTCTCAAGATTTGAATTTCTTTCAAGTGTCTGCCAAATTCTCATACCTGCATTTTCATTGTTCTTGGTTGTTTCTGGAAAGCATATCCACTGTAAGAAATGACGCTTGCTTTCCCATTCTACAATTCAAAACTGTCTGTGGAATGAAATATGTATTTGTGGCACTGTTCTTACGGAATTCCAGTGTACTGATCATAGTTGTATTGATCACGTGTCCAGCCTCAGAGAATCCTTTCTCGGGAATTTTGACCGGTCTTCCAAAGCCTGGAGGTGGTGAATTTGGAAAATTCTACAGTCTTCCAGCTCTAAATGATCCTAGAATTGGTATGTTTCCACAATTACTATTTTATGTTGTTCTTGTTGCTCTCTTGGCCCCTTTTACTTTGCATAGTTTTTTCGGCTGTTATATTTCTCCATTTGTATTGGTTTCTTTGATCTAATAGCTTGGCCCCTATCTCTTCGTGAGCAGCATCAGTATACTGGCTTAGTATACTGTTGTTCTACTATTTTTTCTCCTTTGGGTACACAAGTTTTATTGAGGATGTTAGTTACTGTTGGCATTTGATGCTGCCTTACTTTTGGGTTTCTAGTTATGCATTTCAAGATTTGATTTTAATAAAAATTTCTCCTGCAGACAAGCTGCCATATTCAATCAGGATACTTTTGGAATCTGCCATACGTAATTGTGACAACTTCCAAGTCACTAAGAATGATGTTGAGAAGATCGTTGATTGGGAAAATACTTCCCCTAAGCTAGTTGAAATACCTTTTAAGCCTGCCCGTGTTCTTTTACAGGTCCAAAACATAATCCTTATTGGTATTACAATTGAAGAACATTTGTAATCTTTCTGATGTTGTCCTTTTCTCCTTTTCAGGATTTTACTGGTGTCCCAGCAGTTGTTGACCTTGCTTCTATGCGAGATGCTATTAAGAATCTTGGCAGTGACCCTGACAAGATTAATCCTTTGGTATGTTCAATGCAAACTCATACCTTTGTCTTAAGTCTCACTTTGTTTGAAAATGCAAAGCTCATATCTATAATCAAGAGTTCTCTCGAAGCCTCCCTCACCTTACTGAATGAGAAAAAGCTTTTCAATAAGGGTTGGAATGACACAATATCTGTGGGTTCCTTAATTTTCTTTATCCCCATAGGAGAAATGTTGTTCTTCAGTGGACCCCAAGGAGGTGTTTGGCATGCAGAGTTATGGACACTGGGATTAGTTAGCGTAGCCACTAGTCTCCTGGTGGCTTGCTCTGTTCGTAAGGCTGCGGAGACGAGGACTGCTCCCTCAAAAGCACCGCACCCGGAAAGCCTCGTTTCATATGAAATTTGCTATTTATTCCCTTTTCTATGTTCAGAAGATTCATATAAAGCTTGCTTGTGAGATTCTAATTTGGAAATTGCATACATATTTTATTTGGCTGAAAATTCTTTACAATGTTTCTTGTTACCAAAAGTAATGTACATCATCTCCAATTGTTCTCTTCGTTTTTTGTTGCATTTTTCTTCTTTTCCTTAATGCAGAACAGTGATATTATCATCTATCCTACTGCTCTAAGATGAGATCTTCCGTTCAGGTGCCTGTGGACCTTGTCATCGACCATTCAGTACAGGTTGATGTAGCAAGACAGGAAAATGCTGTACAAGTTAATATGGACCGTGAATTTCAAAGAAATAAAGAAAGATTTGCTTTTCTTAAGTGGGGATCTACTGCCTTCCACAATATGCTTGTTGTTCCTCCTGGTTCTGGTATTGTTCACCAGGTAAAAGTTTTTGGTAGATGATCTATTATACATCACAAAGTTGCATTCCAACTGATCTTTTGTTCCCTTGATTCTTACTTCAAACAAGATTATCATTTCTCTTTGTATTGTATGCTTATTTACAGGCTGCATTTTAGAGCCCTTGCTAGCATTTTTTCTTACAGCTTGTTAAGTTGCACTGAAATTTTTTCTCAGCCAAAGTTTGCTGTCTCATATCTATTTATTTTCTTTCTTGATTCTGTCACGTTTTATGCTGTACCTGTTCTCTGACTAATTTCTTGATGCTTCTGCAATAATTTTCAGGTTAATCTTGAATATCTTGGACGGGTGGTTTTCAATTCTAGTGGCATTCTTTACCCTGATAGTGTTGTTGGAACTGATTCTCACACAACCATGATTGATGGACTTGGTGTTGCTGGATGGGGTGTTGGAGGGATTGAAGCTGAGGCTGCAATGCTAGGCCAGGTTTTGGGATCTCTTTTCCATTCTGTCTTTTTTTCCCCTGTTCTTAAGATTTCATGACGGTCCATCTGTTGAATGTGTAGAAGTAGCTGGGTGTTCTGTTTGTTGATTTACTTATTTAAGGGATAGTTTTTGGAATATGAATTTAATTCAATTTTTGTTTGATGACACATTAACCACTCAATGCAGTCACTGCATGGTAATACTCTTTGGGGATGTTCTGTATGACTTTGATGTTAAATGTTCTTTATTGTTGACCAATTGGTCCAAATACTTGTCTTTCTGAAAAAAGTGGATTTTGTTTTGTGCTCGAATTTACCTGTTGCTAATTTGACAGCCAATGAGCATGGTTCTGCCTGGTGTGGTGGGATTTAAGCTCTCTGGAAAGCTGCGGAATGGTGTCACGGCTACTGATTTGGTTTTAACTGTTACACAAATGTTGAGGAAGCATGGTGTCGTAGGGAAGTTTGTGGAGTTCCATGGTAAACATATTATCCTGAACCCCTGATTATCTTACATTAAATGCCTATTGGGTATGCTACAGTGTTGGCTGATGAAATATGTGTTAGGCCCTGGTATGGCTGAACTATCATTGGCTGATAGGGCAACAATTGCAAACATGTCTCCCGAGTATGGAGCAACAATGGGTTTCTTCCCAGTGGATCATGTTACACTAGAATATCTTAAATTAACTGGAAGAAGTGATGATACAGTGAGTTCCTATGTATTCCATTTCCAAGATTTTCTAAATTATCACATTTATATTTTAAATTTCGTATGTGAATTGGTTTCAATTGTATTTAGGTGTCTATGATTGAAGGATATTTGCGTGCAAACAAGATGTTTATTGACTACAGTGAGGTATAATTTTTGTCATATTTCCTTGGAACTTTATTTGGCATTTCAAGTTGATGAAAGCATTAATCTGAACTCACAATTTGATGGGCCAGCCTCAACAAGAGAGAGTATATTCATCTTATCTGGAACTTGACCTTTCTGAGGTTGAACCTTGTGTTTCTGGACCAAAAAGGTAAATACAATGTTCAGGAATTATATTCTTTTAGTTTTCATCATATTATCTTTTGTTTTGATGTGATGTTTGGTTGTGCGTAGGCCACATGATCGTGTTCCAATAAAAGAAATGAAGGCCGATTGGCATTCATGTCTTGATAGTAAAGTTGGATTCAAGGTCAGATACAAAAATATGTTTTCAGTATTTTTAACAATAAATTTCATAATACTCCCTTTTAGCCAATTTTATCCCTTTTCCATCCCACTTAGGTCCTTATTGATGCTTGAGTGGTGACTGCATTTTTAAAAGTTATGAGCCTTAATATGTCGCAGATGACCTTAAATCATGCGTACTGATTGGTTTTTTATCTAAGTTTGCATTAGGCAGTTAGCTGATCAAAAGTTTGTGACTTAAACAGAACTTACTTGGTTATTTTCTCTTTTTGCTTGTTTTTACTTAACCAGGGGTATGCTGTTCCGAAGGAAGAACAGAATAAAGTTGTGAATTTTTCATTCCACAATCAACCTGCTGAGCTCAAGCATGGTAGTGTTGTTATTGCTGCAATTACAAGTTGCACAAACACATCAAATCCTAGTGTCATGCTTGGAGCTGGTCTAGTTGCAAAGAAGGCATGTGATCTAGGGTTGGAGGTCAGTTTTTAATGCTTGAAATTCTATTGAAAATGGTCTTCTGGCATAGAGTGCACGTCATTCCTTTTGTGTTGCCTGGGCTCAGTCTCCTGTTGACTGTTACGTCCTGACTTATTTTTTCTTTCAATTTGGTCATTCCCTGAAAATTTCTTATATTTATTATTGAACAGGTTAAGCCTTGGATTAAGACAAGTCTTGCCCCTGGTTCAGGAGTAGTAACAAAATATTTGCTCAAGAGGTACTTCATTGTTAAATCTCTGAAGTATCCACCTCTTGATACTAGTTATTAAATTTATACCTCTGCCTCTTTTCTTGTAGTGGCTTGCAGAAGTACTTGAACCGGCAGGGTTTCCACATTGTTGGCTATGGGTGCACAACGTGCATTGGAAATTCTGGAGACCTTGATGAATCAGTTTCTTCAGCAATTTCAGAAAATGGTAGCTAAGCTTTACATTTTTTTAATGCACACAATGAGTGAACAATGTTCTATTAGTTCATAATTTAATTTGCACAAAATAGAATAGCATTTGGCATTATTCTATTTTTTTTAACCTTATAAATGAAATTGTTAATGATGGGAGGTTAGTCGTGTTGTGAACTTCAGATTTAAAGGTGTTTATTTGAAAAAATAAGACATTTATTTTATGTGTTGCAAAATAAAAATGTATATGTTCAATTTTGTATCGACGGGGTAACAATCAGTGAAAGTGAGAATATATGCATGCCTCTGCTGAATGATCAATCTATTGGCCAATTTGTCCATTCAGCTGTTTGCTATTAATCTCCTTTGCTCCTTCTGTCTACTATCTATAATTAGGGTGGATTATTTATCCTTATACTTGAGATGGATTTTCAAACATAATTTGCTTTGGAAGCACTTGGGTGAAATCACCTGCAAGTGTCCCCACATTCTTATTACAGTTAATGTATGATGTAGTTGATTCTATTTCCTACCAACAGCTGAGAGCTTGAGTTTGCAATGTC
>JAWZTD010000079.1:4100-20529 GCA_035221335.1 Echites panduratus
TTTTTTTTTTAGTCATCTTTCCAAAAACTTCTTTCCATGGTCATGTGATACTAACTACATCACTAGTGGCATGACTTGAAAAAACTTTGATCCTCATCAATTTACCAACCTACTCATTTATTT
The DNA here is from genome assembly GCA_035221335.1 of Echites panduratus. Taxonomy (NCBI): domain Eukaryota; kingdom Viridiplantae; phylum Streptophyta; class Magnoliopsida; order Gentianales; family Apocynaceae; genus Echites; species Echites panduratus. The sequence continues at coordinate 4,224 of JAWZTD010000079.1, forward strand.
CCTAAGAGGGTAACAAAAAAAAAAAATTATAATTTGAGACTAATATACACTAAACTCTATAGTCTCCAATTTATAAATTCCTTTATTATTCTATATTTTTTTGATATTGAAATACATACTTTAGATTCAATTGGTTATAGATAATTTTAAAATGCAAATTAATAATTCATAATTGAAATGAGCAGAGAATTGTATGGAAATCCAAGTTTCTTTATCCCAAGCTTTGTAAAAGAAAGCAGAAAATGGCATAAAATGAGGCAGAAAGAAGTACAAATATGAAAATGCAAGTAGAGCATTTGTCTGTTCCAAAAAGATCAAAAACTAGCAGCAAAAAATCAACTAAAAAACAAAAGCCTGGATTCATCATTCATCTAATGTATTTCACCAGTTGTTCCCACACCATTCAATTCTAAAACAATATTACTCCACTTACTACCCCTTTCCACCCTCAAAATATACATATATATATATATATATATAAGAAAAAAAGGCAGAAAAATCCAAATTTAGCTATTTATGATCTTATGCAATTATTGTTATGCTCCCTTGTCCATTTTCACATGTTTTAATTTTCTCTCAGTAATTTTTTTTTATAGAGTCTACAGTCACTATCCGTGGATGCACACAGGACCCAATCCAGGAAGATGTAGGTAGAATTTGAATTGGAGACTATAGTCTACAGGCCTGTCATTCCTCCCATTGGGGTGTTCCGAATTAACTTTCTTTCAACAATTTGTATGCACTAAAAAAAAAAGAGGGTTAAGGACTAAATTTATAATTTTTCTTCAAATTTACCCTTTGTTTTATTCGAGTCTTCCATATTATTAATGAATTATATTTTGAAGAAGTTATTTCCTATTTAAAAATCAAATAATCAATATGACTTTTTTTTAATACCATATATTCGAAGTCCTAATTTTCAGATATGATTAAATTTCTAAAACCTCAAAGGAGAGAAGTAGGGCTAGATAAGAATAGAAAGGTGACAATAAAAAAAAGAAAATGCTCTTAATTAATATAGAGTGTTTTATTTATGGGATATTAAATAAGAATATATTTTTTCAATTTAGAATTGAATGTATTTGGAAAATTTTTTTTTTGAAAAAAAGTTTGTTGTAACGTTAATTTTTAGTAATATTTTAACTAATTTAACAAATAATACACTATAATTGCAAATGACTAAAAAATATTAATTATTAGTATTTTAATTAAAACAAAAAATCTAACAATTAAAACATGCAAGAAAATAACTTTTAGTAATAATATTTTTAATTTTTAATAATATTTTAACTAATAAATAACACACTACGTAACATTATGGTTGTTATTGAAATTATTAATCAAAGAAAAGAATCACAATTTTTTTTTTAAATCCTTATATACCACATAACCCATGATAATATCATTATTAACTAAATTTCTCTTGATTTCCCTTTTTTTTTATAGATTTTTTTATGTCCTAAATTGCAACTGTTCTTGAAGAGTTACAAGTCAACTTTATATCCCTTTTCATACCAAATTAAATGTTTCTATTTATATTTTAAACTATTTGAAAATAAATGTTTTATTTCTTATCATTAATTAAAATTTTGTTAAAAAATTATTATTTTCATGTTTATAATGAAATAAATTAACTTATTTTATTAAAATTTATGTAAATTAAAATAAAATATTTAATTCGATAAAAAATATAAACAAACTCGTAATTGTTCAAGAGTGGTTGCAGCCTTACAGGTTTATCATAACTTCTTACACAATTTACCTCTTTTATTAAAATAATAATGTTTTCTTTTAAAAGAAAAATTTTAAAAATATTCTTTTATAGTATTTTTACCCCCAGCTTTTTACCTTTAACATATAGATTACGCATTTTAAAATTTTATATGTTTCTCACTTTAAGTTATACTAGCACTATAATATAATTTTTTACTGTATTCGGTAAATGTTATTATTATTATTTTTACAAAAAAAAAAGATTAAAAATGAAACAGAAAAAAGGAAATCATAATTATTCTAAGAATATCCAGCACGACGCCGTTCCTTGAGCGGCACCCCAGACCCGTCCTCTCCACCCAGACTTCCCTGCAAACTGCATAGGGCTGCGGTTACTCTCTCTGTCTCTCTCTCTCACCCATCCTCGGATCTGAGTTCCCAAAGTTAAAACCTTAACCTCCACCTTCTATATTGTCCGATCTCCCCATTTCCCCACACACTGTTTTTTACTCTCTCTCTCTCTATTCACTCTCTCTCTTAATTTTTCTTCCTCTCTCTATCTATCTCTGTCCCTGTGCCTTCACGCTCTAAACACAGGCAGAACCATACTCATTCGCGGACTGTAGAAGAGGAACGAGGGGAGGATCCGACCCGAATATATTCGGGTGGGTTCCCGTGACGGTGAATGTGACAGGTGGGTGCAAATGGGCGGAAGAGAACGACGAGGATGAGTAAAACTGGAGAAGGAGAAGACGAAGACGAGTGTTTCCACGACTCATTGGACAGGCTTCTCTCCTCATCAAACACTTCTTGTTCTTGTTCTTCACCTTCTTCTTCAGAATCTGAGGATCCCAACCCTTTTTCGAACCCTGGTTCTCCCAATTATGCGGTTGGAACTGGCCCCGTTCGCGTCCCCAAATTTCCCATGGGTGTCTCCAATAACTATGATGTCTGGATCTCTGAGCCCTCTTCAGTGCAGGAACGCCGCCTCCGTCTCCTGCGCCAGATGGGTCTCAGCCGTGACCCCTCCTTAGTGAGACACCGACCCACCTCCTCTGACGTCTTCGATTGCAGCAGCCGCCCAGATTTCTTCGGCAGATCGGTGTCATCAGATCATTTGAACAGTCGGAACTCTGGTGACGCTTTTTCCCACACTAAAAGTTTACATAATACCGTTGGTAATAACACCGCTGGCCAATATAGTAACGTCAATGATGATAATAATAATAGTAATGTTTCATTGATTGTTCGGTCGAAATCAGACGGTGAGTATAAGAGCACGGATGTTCTTTCTATTAATTCGGCTACTTCGTCATCAGTATTGGCCAATCATGCTGGTAAAACTGGTGCTGAAATTGTAAATAGTAATCAAAACAGTTGTCAAAGTTGTGATGATGCAGTCATTGTTGACAATTTAGGGTGTGGTAATGGATCCCCGAACAAGCCCCCTAAGGGGAAGATTAGAATGGATTCCCCCTGCAATGGCAGTTCTTGTTTGTTGCCCGCTTCAAGAAATGGGGAGGCCCATATGGGTTCAGACTGCAATGGGGTTGTTAGGACCGATGATCTGGACAATCCAGTATGTCTGATTAAGAATCTTGATAATGGAAAGGAGTTCGTGGTGAATGAGGTGAGGGAAGATGGGATGTGGAATAAACTGAAGGAAGTTGGGACTGGGCGGCAGTTGACTATGGAAGAATTTGAGATGTGTGTTGGCACTTCTCCGATAGTTCAAGAATTGATGAGGAGGCAAAATGTGGAGGATGCACATAGGGATAGTGTGGATACAAATGCTGATGGGAGTGGTGGCAATGGATCTAAGTCGAAGAAGAGAGGTAGTTGGTTGAAGAGTATAAAAAATGTTGCTAGTTCGGTTACAGGGCTTAAGGATAGACGGAGTAGTGATGAAAGGGATACATCATCTGAAAAGGGTGGGAGAAGGTCAAGCTCTGCCACAGACGATAGTCAAGAAGGATCCTTCCATGGGCCAGAAAAAGTTCGGGTAAGACAATATGGGAAGTCTCATAAAGAACTTACTGCATTGTACAAGAGCCAAGAGATACAGGCACATAATGGGTCGATTTGGACTATTAAGTTTAGTTTGGATGGCAAATATCTTGCAAGTGCTGGGGAGGACTGCATAATTCATGTGTGGCAGGTTGTTGAATCAGAGAGAAAGGGTGATTTGTCATTTGATAAACCAGAAGATGGAAATTTGAATCTTCTGTTTTTGAATAATGGATCCCCAGAGCCAATGACTATGTCTCCGAGTTTAGATGGTCAATCAGAGAGGAGGAGAAGAGGAAGGTCATCCATAAGCCGAAAATCTGTGAGCATGGAACATGTATTGGTCCCCGAGACAGTGTTTGCCCTCTCTGAAAAACCATTCTGTTCATTTCAGGGACATGGGGATGATGTGCTTGATCTTTCATGGTCCAAGTCTCAGGTTAGTTTTTTTTTTTTTGGTGGTATCATCATCATGATGGAGTTAAATAATATTCCGTGGTTATCATGACATGTAAGTTTAGTTTTGGTAATAAACGAATGATGCCTTATTGGTGTTATCTTTTGCATTAAGTTAATTTTACATGGTGGAAAGCCCCTTGTACATTTGAATGAAATCTGAATGGATATACTCTCTCTTGTGTTTGATGTTATCATAGCTTACTAGAATCTTCTCAGATATTTTGCTTGATATATGCATCTTTTTATATTTTACTGCTTTCTACTTCCTTTTTGTGAAAGAATTTTTATTGAAACATTTTAAGGATAGACGGTTGCTTTTCTTAAAAACATTGATCAAAAGAATTAGGGAGAATGTGTTGTGGCATCAAATAAAAAGGATAGATAAGAGTATTATGAAGACACTGAATTGAAGGTTGAAGTAGAGTTACTAATACGAAGCAGTTTATCTGTTATTTTTTATTAGGCAGAGAAATCTATAGATAGCTTAGTCCATTACTGATTAGGAAAAACCTCTTTTAAGACAGGTGAATATTTTTACTGCCTGCAGCTTGTTTCCTTTGTGAGTACTGGCTCTTAACCCCAAGTGGATTGGTGTAGTTAAGAGTTATCCAAATTATTTGTTTCTTGCCTGTTCTGTGATGGACTTTTGTTGATTTTTTTTAATATAGTTTATTATATGAAATTATATCGGATTAAGAATACGTTTTCAGCATTTTCTGATTGTTGTATGTTGCATCTATAATGGAGTTAAGAGTTAACCAAATTATTGTGGTCTTTTTCATTGGTATTTGTTGAAGGAAGTAATATTCCCTATCTGAATTTGGAGCTTTTCACACCCTGGATTGAACTTGCATTTGTTGGGAAGGCAGCCATCTTCATCTGTGCTTTGCCTGTCAACTACTACTTCTGTTCCCTTTTTAACTGTCCATTTAGACTTTTGCACAGGGATTAAGAATGACAATTTCTGAGTATACTTTTAGATTATTAGTTTGACTCAAATACCCTTCTAATCAATTTATTTCGTTAAGTAATTCTCTCTTTCTCTTTCCATATTCATTAGGGTATAATATGAAAAGAATTATTAAACATTATGCTGAAAGTTGAAATGGACACTTATTTTTAGATAAAATGCTAAGTGGACAATTAAAATGGGACAGAGGCAATTAAACTTTGGTCTCCATGTTAATTAATACCATAGGAGGCTAAATGGAAAATTATTCAAATTATATTTTTTAATGAATTCAGATAATTTGGCAGTAGTTAGTAACAGTGCAAATCAGGCTTATCACTTTGTTCAAAGATAGCTGTAATAGTTGAATAAAAGAAAATGGATGGTGGTCATCTTTGGATTTATCTTCTCACATTTTAAGCATGTGAAGGGTACATGCTGTGTTCCCTCAAGCTTCTGTCTTGTTCTATAGAGACTCTTTTTGATCTGTGTTGCCCTTGTTATCTCATTAATGTGAAGCATAATATTATTCATTCATTCTTATCACTATTTTATCTATCTCCTGTGACATTCAAATTCCAATCTCGTTAGCCTGGCTGTTGGCAGAAAGACTACTTCTCCATCAGAAGATATCTATGTAGTCTCTTTAACTGCTCGTTGTGACTGTCATATTACACAAACACCTTGATGAGTCAAAAATATGCATCCACACCCAACTTTCTTATCCTTATTTATGCCTCTTTCCTGAGTTTAATGCTTCCTTTGTTATGTACCTTTACTAGTTCAAACACTTATTCTTGAGCTTCTGTAGAGACATGTACAAAACTGCTGATTGTATTCCTGCTATGTCGAATTTGAAGTCTGTTCCTGTGCTAAATAAGATCTTCTGGAGAAGTAATACAGCATGATAATGGGCTTTTCTATTGTTCCTAATTATGTCGTATTTCTAGGTTTTTCCTTTTCAACATCTGGAACTTGGTTTCATCCACACAGAAGTAATGGCTAAAAGAATAAAGGACTTGTTCATGGTAATAAATGTCAACCATAAGGAACTTCTGAAGTTCTATGAGATCTCTGTTTGGTTATATACCATAACACAAAATAGGAATCACCAAGTCATCATTTTGAGGTCATTGCCAGGAAGCAATGGTATGCCATTTGAAGCCACTGCCAAGATGTACAACAGTGATCATGCACTATTCTAGTGGTGTCTTGCTGTTTTAAGTGCTTTGCATCCTTATATGATCAGAGTCTGAGGTTTTGCAGTTTTTCTTATCTGCTTGTCATTTTTGGAGTCATATGTGACTGCAATTTTTTGGACCTAATAACATCTGTAATATTGAGGATGAGTTTAACATTGTAGTTATTAGTGGTTTATTTACCTTTTGATCTTTTGACCTACATTTAATTTTATTAATTTTCTAATGCAAGAATGAATGAGTGCAGAGACTCTTAGTTTTTTCTTATGATGTATCATTTACGTTTTACAAGAAAATTTAAAGCCTGCTTCCTTGTTGCAAATGAGTTCCCTTTTGAGTAGATTTTATCAAATTTCACTTGGCCATCCCTTTTCTATTTTTTAGTTTTAATTGTCCTTTTGAAGTAGTATTGACTATTTTCCTTTTCTTTAGAATTTGCTCTCATCTTCAATGGACAAGACAGTGAGGTTATGGAACTTGTCTAGCCAGTCTTGTCTGAAGATCTTTTCACACAGTGACTATGGTGAATTCTCCTAATCCAATGTCTACATTGGCCTTTGCTCTTTTTTCCTGGTTTTTTTTGTTTTTTTGGGTGTTGGGGGGGAGGGGGTTAGCAAATTTAACATTGAAACTTTGTTGATCATTTTTCTCATATACTTGTTGGCTTGTGTTGACACAGTAACCTGCATCCATTTTAACCCTATTGATGATAGATATTTCATCAGTGGTTCCCTGGATGCAAAGGTCCGCATTTGGAGTATTCCTGAGCGAAAAGTTGTTGACTGGAATGATCTTCATGAAATGGTTACCGCAGCTTGCTACACACCAGATGGCCAGGTTGGCTATATTAGTCTACTATATGTCTGACTTCTGTTTATCTGCTTAAATATGCCATTTTGACATGGTATCTAAAGGAATCCGTTTGTTGATTTTGAAGGGTGCATTAGTTGGCTCCCACAAAGGCAGTTGTCATTTATACAACACTTACGGTATAATCATAGTTCCTCTTTCACCTCTCTCACCTATGAAAGCACTTATTTAATCAACAATTATATTCTAAATTTTTGCATTTTTCTGGTAGTAGACAATAAATTGCAACAAAGAAGTCAAGTCAATCTGCAGAACAAAAAGAAGAAATCTCATCAGAAGAAAATCACTGGTTTCCAGGTTATTGACCCTTATTTCTTGTTGTTTTACATTGCTCTATTTTCTTCAAGTTTCTTCGCAGTGTATATATTTTAAGGAAACATTGTTGTACGAATACCAAATGTTTTCAGTTTTCCCTTTTGTAAGTTATGTGATGTTTAGTCTTCTCACACTGGAAGGCATTTCTGTTGTAACAGTTTTCCCCGGGAAGTACATCAGAAGTCCTCATTACGTCTGCAGATTCACGTGTTCGAGTTATAGATGGAGTTGATCTTGTTCATAAATTCAAAGGTACAGAATTTATTAATTTCTGATCAGCTGCGAATCAGTAGTTGTGTGAAAGATTTCTTATCTTGCATTGATTTCTGGTTTTCTCATTAGTCTCTTAGTAGGGACTTATTCCTAAAGAGTCTATGCTTGGCTTTATCCAAATCCCTGGCCCAAAAAAATGATTAAAAAAAAATTACTTGGAGAGAGAATTAAATACTCTTTTAGCATACAGATGTGATATTCATAAATCTTGAATAAGTTTCCAGATCTCAGGTCAGGACTGATAATGTGGTTAAAGTTTGTAAGATAAACTTGAGTTCAGATATCTTCTCTCCCTCTCTGTCAGTTTGATATAACCAATGCAATTGATAGTTATTTTGTGCATCTAAAACCTTTTTTTTTTTTTAATCTTTTTTGCAACACAGGATTCCGCAATACAAACAGTCAAATCTCGGCTTCTATTAGTGCTAATGGAAAATATGTAGTTTGTGCCAGTGAGGATTCTCATGTCTATATTTGGAGGCATGAAGGTGATTCACGGCCAAGCCGAAGTAAGGGTGTTACAGTGACGCGGTCTTATGAACATTTTCATTGCCAAGATGTGACAGTTGCTATTCCATGGCCAGGCATGTGTGAGACATGGGGATTTCAGGATAACTCTTCTAGAGAACAGAGTGGCCCTATGGATCCCCCTGATGAGGTTTCCACAGCAAATCATCCACCTACACCTGTTGAAGGGTCTAACGGAAGTGAGAGTTCTCCAATGGCATCTGTATGTAGTAATAGTCCTCTGCATGGAACCATCTCAAGTGCATCCAACAGCTACTTTTTTGATAGAATTTCAGCAACGTGGCCTGAAGAAAAACTTACTTTGGCTGCCAAGAATCACAGCCCTTGTGTCAGCATCGACTTCTCCAGTGGCTTGAATCAAACCAGGTCGGCCTGGGGTATGGTGATTGTAACTGCAGGCTTTCGAGGTGAAATCAGGACTTTCCAGAATTTTGGATTGCCAGTTCGGTTATAGGGAATGGATGAATGGATATCTCAGAATATGCGGACTTTTTCTTGGAGTACTGAGATTATCAGAAGCCCAGGTTTGCAAAATTTGTACAGATACACGGTGGGATTTGTATTTTTAGTTTTTTTTTTTAAATTTTAATTTCTTTATTGTGCTGGTGCCCTTCGGATGAGGATATACTTTCCGAATGGCATTTAAAAAAAAAAAGAAATAGGTTTCTCATAATTGAGGGGAGAAAGAAGAGAGGGAAAAAAAAAAGAAGAAAAATATGAGAGAGAGAGAGAGAGTTACACCTTTGTTTTTAGTAAACCGATTGATTTTCTGTAATCGGCAATTGTAGAGTTATGAGCATTAGAAAAAGAGTTTATTGAATCTTTAGAGAAAATTCTTTGGAAATTCATTTCACTATATTGTCTGTGTACACATTGTGGGTTGGGTTGGGTCCCTAGCAGCATTAAATGTCAAATCATTAAAGTAATGTGTAATTGGCAGGAAATCATTCTGTAGCAAAACGAAAGGAAGCAAATTTCAATGCATTTAGCTCTATTTTTTATTTTTTTGCCATTTTTATTGACCTGAATTAGTTACAAAGATTCAATTGAGGTAGATGGTATTTATCATTACAAGAGCTAATGATGACTATGAAATACGATGATCATATATTTATAGACTAAATTTATACGAGTGAGTTAAAAGAATGACCCCGACGGGCGACGGCTCATGCAGTTGCAGAAGAACCTTTATCCCTGCCTGTCATGTCCACACCCTGACACAGCCCATGACTGTGAGAGTGGCAACTCTTTTAAACAATAATATCCCTTTTCTGGACCACTTTTGAAGAAGGTTAGATATTATGAAAGAAAAACACCAACAATAATATATCACCAAGGAAATCGTAAACTCAACTCGTGATTGGTTACCTTGCTTGACATGGCATGAAAAATCTACAAACAATTTATCTTATCCCCTGCTGCCTTTTCATATCCAAAAAGACAGTAACTCAAATGTCTCATTACAGCCGGCCATCCTATATATTTACACATCTGTTTCAATCTTTAGTGTTCGTCGTACAAGTCTGAGGCATAGAGCTAGCCCCTTTTAATTCCAAGAAAAAAAAAAAAATTTAAGTACTAACCATGGCTCTGCAGGCTGCTGCTCTTCTTCCATCCAAATTCTCTGTTTTCAAGGAGGTTTATTACTCTTCCAGCCTTATGCATTTTGCTACTATTAGCAATTAACTTGCCAAAGCTTAATTCTTTGTACTTATTCTTCTTCCTCCTCCTCCAGGGCAAAACTAGTGCATCTTTAAAAGACTCAACTCTGTTTGGCATCTCACTCTCCGATCATCTCAAGTGTGAATTCAGCTCCTCCTCTTTGAAAGTCAAGGTAAGTATGCCTGGAAATTGAAATTCATTTTTCACTAGAATTTCATCATAATCAAAGTTGCAATTTCTTTCAGAAGGGTGTCAGAGCCCAGACAGTGGTTACCACAACTCCATCGGTTACCAGATCAACTGTAGAAGGGAAGAAAACATTGAGGAAGGGCAGTGTTATCATCACGGGTGCTTCTTCGGGACTGGGTCTAGCCACAGCCAAAGCTCTAGCTGAAACAGGAAAATGGCACATAATTATGGCCTGCAGGGATTTCCTCAAGACAGAAAGGGCTGCAAAGTCAGTTGGCATGGACAAGGAGAACTACACCATCATGCATTTAGACCTTTCTTCCCTTGACAGTGTCCGCCAGTTCGTCGATAACTTCAAACGTTCTGGGCGACCTCTTGATGTGTTGGTTTGCAATGCAGCTGTCTACTTGCCCACTGCTAAAGAGCCTACCTTTACAGCTGAAGGATTTGAGCTCAGTGTGGGTACAAATCACCTTGGACACTTCCTCCTTTCAAGATTGCTTCTTGATGACATGAAGCAGTCTGATTACCCATCAAAGAGGCTTATAATTGTTGGTTCAATCACAGGTATCAGAGTCAGTTATCATGGCTAATCATTTCATTTTTTTCAACCTCGTAAGTTCCTGCAAGTATCAATAAAATAAACAGTTCTCTAATAGGTTTTTACCTTATAACATCTCAGGGAACACCAACACTTTGGCAGGCAATGTTCCTCCGAAGGCCAACCTCGGGGACATGAGAGGCCTTGCAGGAGGACTAAATGGGGTGAACAGCTCAGCAATGATAGATGGAGGTCACTATGATGGTGCCAAGGCATACAAGGATAGCAAAGTCTGCAACATGCTCACTATGCAAGAGTTCCACCGTCGGTATCACGAAGATACTGGGATCGCATTTGCTTCCCTATACCCAGGCTGCATTGCAACAACAGGCCTGTTCAGGGAGCACATCCCATTATTCAGGCTTCTCTTCCCACCATTCCAAAAGTTCATCACAAAGGGATTTGTCTCCGAAGATGAGGCCGGAAAGAGACTTGCACAGGTACTTACAGTTCATACGACAATTGAATATGTTGATGGATATATCAGACCTGGTCTTGTGTGTTCTAAGCGTATATTTGTGCTCTTTTTACAGGTTGTGAGTGATCCAAGCTTGACAAAGTCCGGTGTCTACTGGAGTTGGAACAAGGATTCAGCTTCCTTTGAGAACCAACTGTCTCAGGAGGCTAGCGATGCCGAAAAGGCCCGTAAAGTATGGGAAATCAGCGAGAAACTGGTTGGATTGGTCTAAATCAAGTCCTGAGTCACTTTTTTTCCTGCGGCAAATGCTGTTCTGTTTTCATCATTGAGAGTCGGAATTGAGGTGTTGGATGCTTTTGTACCGGCTGTTCCCTTGTAAAATTTGATTTAGAATGTTAATAAAAATGCTAGACCCCATCTTGCAGTGGAAAAATGGTTTCAACATGTAAAGAGAAAATATGAAAGAACGCCAGGAAACATATTGCACAAGCACTTATCATTCTCTTTTGAGTTCAACATATACAGCCCAAAACCAAGCAAATATTCTCCTAGGAATGGGGAAAAAAACTGATTCTCAACGTTGGGTACCTTCTAAACACAAGGCTGGCGGTCTACAAGATACAGAACTATACATCACTCATCAATTTATTTTAGGCTGCATAGACCTGGAGTTCATAAGCTGGAAACTTAGCAGTAGAAGGTTCAAACATGTCCAGAAACAGATAAGCCATTCCTCCAATGCCTTCAAACAAGGAGTAAGGATGATCCCCTCCATGCATGATACCCTCTGATATTAGAGTTCGGGCTCTATCATGTAGAAAGCAAGCAAAAGCCTTGGCCCTGTATAAGCACTCCACATTACCAGTCACCTGGTAGAGTGATAGGAAAACATAAGCATTCCCACTAATCCCATGGCACACTCCTACTCGTTTGAGTAGACCACGCTCCCATACAACTTCCCCTGCTTCAATAGCTGCTTGCAGAAACTCCTTGCTGTCAAAGACCTGATAATATTTCAGGATCAAAAAGAAAAAAACCATGAGGAAGCTGTGAATAACTTTTCAAGAACTCAAGACCAACGAGGGCTAGAATGAGTTCTAAGATACTTGCACTGTTTGGCCAAAAGATCAAGTCAATAAGAGATTTAAGATCCATGCACAATAGTCATCAAAGCTTCTCAATCTCCTCAGATTGAAGAGGGTTACTGTTTCTGAATGGATTTATTCCAGACATTCAAAACTAGCTTTACAGACATAGGCATGCAGAGGATTGGCTTTTAAGTATGTAGCATCCTTAAACCAAATGGAATAGAGTTATAAAAGTTGTCATATTTGAAGTTAGGGCCTAAATTATTGAGTTTCTTCAATGCATCAAAATTTTCAGAAAGTAAATTTCATAGGATTGAGGAAATGGTGACAGGATTACCTTAGCCGCTTTTGCAAGGGTAAGAGCAATTCCTGGAGCACCATGGCACCAATGAACAAGACGGTCTGATTCACTTCCCTCACTTGAAGGGTAGTTTCCACTGGGAAAACGGTTCCTAATCATGTAAGTCAGTGTGCCCCTGACATGTTCCATCTCATCTGGCTCCAATTCCATGTCCAGCAACACATGTATGATCCCAGCTAACCCATGTGCAGCTCCCCAATATTTTTTCCCATGCCACTCATACAACAGAGGGCATCTTCCTTTAGCCAATTGTCTACCAGACTTGATAATATCATTCATCACTGCTCTCTGCAGAATTTATTAACTGTGTTAAGTGGTAACAGAATAGCAAAGACATAAAATTGTCCCAGTAGATCTTACCATTTCAATTGGAGATACAGTGTCTTTGGCAAAGTTTTTGTTCAAGAATGAACAAGCCCACAACAACCCTGCTCTTCCATATAGCAATTCATTTGGAGCATCTTTGGGAATTTTGATCTTAATCGATGGAGGAGAAAAGAAGTAATTCAACAATTCTTAGAAACGATCACATGCAATCTCTGAAAAAGGAAAGATCTAGAAAAGCTAAAATTACACAACAAACTACCTCCTTGAATTTGGTGATGTAGTGTTTGCATAACCCTTCATCACCGCAATGCTTTGCTACAACAGCACCAAGAGCATATACTCCTGCTTGCCCACAAATGAAGGTCACCTTCCTGCAAATTCATGAGCAACAAGAATTACAAAGCTGCATATCAAAAGATAGCTTGCTTTGAAAGGATGCGAATATAGAGAGTATGATCAGTAGGACATTGATATTCCATAGAAACAAACAACCATGTGTATGCAGCAGCTAAAATAAATTAATCAAAATTCCATATCCTGGTTATACTCCTTGAACAGTGAAAAGTGATAATTAAGATCCGAGAACATCATGTATTGAATGTGGCCAGTCATTCCTTCCTTTCCGTAATTCTATCTTCTATTCTTTTTCCTTTCAACAAATAACTATCTTTAGGATAGAAGTAACCAGAATATGATTTCTGTATTTCTTCCCCCAGATAAAAGGTTTGACATTCCTTATAGTGTTTCAATTAGCGGATGAAATCAATCACATTATATACACACATATATTTATATAACTATGAAATTTTCTGTGCACTCTTGTTTGATTTATTATTCATAAGAAGTTTCAAATAACACAAACTATCTGTGGTACTCAGATAGACAAGATAATATACACCATGAAACCCTGCAAAATATCCAGTTGACAGACAAATTACAAACCCGCGGTTAGAAGTACGTATAATACTCAGAAGAATTGTACAAGAGCATGAAGAGAAATTGGGATTACCCTGAGCCTCTAGCTTCTAATTCACAAGCCTTAATGATATCAGAGCAAACAAGAAGGTCTCTCTTGTCCTTGGTTACTTGGAATGCTTTAAACAACAAGAAAGCAGTTCCCAGAAGCCCAGTATAGAGAGTATAATCACTCACACGCTTCCCTCGAGTTCCCCAGGTCTCCTTCACCACCTGAATTCAACCCCAGAAAACAGGAATTTCTTAAGAGAAACTCAAAAACAAAAATGACATAAGATTATAAAGAAACAGGACAAGAATAGCAAGTATATGAATGAAGAGTACTGTTTCTTTAAGGTCCAAAGCTGCGTTTTTTAGCCTTTCAGAGAGGATTATGTAGGGCAGCTGCAGAAGCCTTGTAAGTGAATCATTAGGTTCCCCAGAGGCTGATTCTGCTCCCGGAGTTTCTGGGATGTAAACTGGCATTTCATTGGCGAAGAAACGGTTAGCCATGTCTCACTTTTCTCTAAGATTTCCCTCAATTTTATCTACTTCAAAAATTACTTCGCAACGAGGGTTTTGGTCTCATCACTCATCAGTCAGCACTTCACTTCCGCAAATATCGAATAGATTCTTCCAGCCCCTTCTCTCCCCAATTAAAAAGACCATATGAAGAGCTGCGGTAGGGGCAGGATACACATAAAATTTATACGAAAATGTTATAACGAGTTAAGTACTTCACCTTATCAATTACATTTAACCGTAAAAATTAAGTATCTTTTTTTAAAATAAAATTTTAATATAATCTATTATCTTGAATTTAGTTTATAAAAAAATATTTATAAAAATAAATTTTTGTAAAATAATTTATCTTTTCATAACATTTTATTATTAACTTTGATAATTAAAAACTTAACTAAATCACTTCGTAAAACTCTATAGCATTACTGATCATTTATATCCTAACCTACGCGCGTGACAAATAGAAAGTCAACAATAATAGTTGGAAAAATAAAAATGAAACATAATTAAAAGAAAATTAATTTATCTTGGCAGTCATCACTTATTTAAATTAATATTTTTTTAAAAAAATTAAAAAACGTTTAACATTTTTTAACCATATTTAACTCGATCTTTTTAATAATTCTAACTTTAATGAATTTGAAATAATTAAAGTACACAAATGAACCTGGCCAGACGTAATTTTTTTTAAAAAAAACTAATCATGAAAATGGATATTAAAAAAAAACCTTTATTTTTCATTTTTGAAATATCTCTTTCTTTCTTATTTATTAGGTTGCTTATTTTCTTTTTCTTTTCTTCACTCATTAACATGGCAATCATTTAAGTGACCTACCTTACTTTTAATAATCATATGATGATTTATAATTTATCTAAAACTTTTTTTTAATTTAAACATACTCATTTTATATTTGAAAATAATTTCTCTCGTTATTAAAAAAATTGAAAGAAATGTTGTTTTATATTTTTATACAAAAAAGTAGAAGCATAGACCCAAAAAAAAAAAAAAAGAGTCCATTATAACCCTTTCGATCAGTATACAAGACATTTTCACCCATACCACAAAAATATTCGCCCCTTAGACAGCTTTAAAAATTCTTGATCATGATAAAAAAGTGTTGATAAATCTCCTACAAAATAAATTTAAATCAACTCTTGTAAAGAATACTGTGAGCTTGTGTGACAAATTCTTAACAGGTGTCTATACTTTTATGTAGTATCATAAATTAGGTAATCAGAGCTCAATATTGCACTTTATATTCACATGGTAACAAAAAGAAAGAAAACTTAACTCTTGGTAATATACATGAATATTGTACTTCCTCCATTTTCTTTTAGAAGTTGTTTTCGATATAAAAAAAATTGTTTTAAGTTAGAAGTCACCTTTTTTTTAATAAAGAATACGTTTAGTTATTTTTTACTTTTTGAGGAGTATTTAATAAAAAATTTTTATCTTACCTTTCCAATCACATTAAATATTATTATTGAATTCATATATATAGTATTTATTATAAGAGGTATTTTAACCTAAGAAATTTGTTAATTACTGAAATAATTATTATATTAGTTTGCTTTTTAAAAAGAAACAGATGGAGTACTTTACCTAGAGTGCAATAACTTTTAGAAGAATACTAATATTTAATAACGTTTTTTACCTATCATATTCTCAATAATTAAAAAAGAGATTGAGACAAAAATAAGTTTTTTTGAAGAGTATTTAAATTAAATTAATTTAAAATTATACTTTATTTGTTTGGATTGAATTATTTTGAGTTGTTCAAAATGAATCTCTCATTTTCTAAATTAATTAAAAAGTTTACAGAAAATTTTTTTTCTAAAAGAATTGATGTTGTTTGATTTAAATAAATAAA
>JAWZTD010000080.1:0-14463 GCA_035221335.1 Echites panduratus
AATCTTAATTAATAATATCATATGACTTTACGTATCAGTAAAATTTTCCTTTTCAACTAAATTAAATATAAAAGTTTACTTCGTATCATTCAAATTATGTGTTAATAAAAAAATTAGATAAAAGAATAAATTAATAAATTGACAAAGATTTTTTCAGCCAATATGAAAATTTTTTATGACATTGTCATTAAAGATTTATTACATTCATGACTATTATTTAATCGAACAACTGTAAAATGGCTTAATTTCCTAAAAAATGGCTAGTACAATGACTAAATTGCTAAAAAATGAAAAGTATAATGATTAAATTGACTAGTTTTATAATTCAATGGTCAAACTGAACAAATGATAAATTCAGTGGCCACATTATTAGTTAAGACATTTTTTTTTTTACTTTTTAGGTCCCAAACATTTTTTATTCGTAGGATAAGTCCTTTTCACCAATTCCACAAGTTAGTTTTTTAGGTCAAAAGACCTATGTAACAATTCGTTCAAGGATCTAAAATGTTTAAAAAATAGTTTGATGACTAACCTTGCAAGTTAAAATAGTTTAACGATGAAATTTGTGTATTTTATTTAACAAAAACAATACATATAATATAGAAAATAATTTTCAAAAATTTGAAACCTTAATACGTGCAAAATAATATAACATATGAATCTAATATCTCATTTTATGATGAAATTAAAGATAATTAAACAAGAAGAACAAAACTCATCATGTTAACATATGCAGTTCCTTAACTTCATAGAGTTTAGATAGGTTATCATAAACTAACCTTCACCTTATGGATGGTAGATATGACCTATAAATCACAAGATTTAAGAATAAGAAAAAAGAAAAAGAACAAATCAGAACACGAACAAAATAAAACTTCTGACAAATGCCCTTTAATTAAAAATAATAATAAATTAAAATAACTTAGTAGTCCGAAAAATTATAAAACTTCGAAAAAGCCCTCAAAACATTATTATATAAATATACCCACAATTTCTAAAATTATTACTCTCAAGCCCTTTGACTCGGGTTATGGGTATTATAATAATTCATCCCTGTTCTTGGTAGCAGCTTTAACCAAGGTTCAAAATTTGCAAAATTCAAATTTGAAATTTTTTTCAAAATAAACATAAAGATGAATATATATATATATATATTGAAATTTTTTGCTTTGCATCAATTTTGATTTCTCATTATGCCACATGTCATATAGATAATTTTTAAAAAAATTAAAAAAATTTATATTCATATATAGAGTAGTGACAACGATATTGTTAATTAAGTAAATGTTCATTTAATTAAATACACCTTACTTGATGTAATTTTAAAATCTTATTTAAATTTAAATTAGATTAAATTAAATGAACAAAACTTATTTTTTAAAGCTATTTTTCAAATGAAAAAAACTTATTTCTAATTTCTTACCGTGATTTTTTTTTTTACCTCTATTGAAGACTTTCAATTATTTTTTACTTAATACAATACACTCTTATATTATAATTTTTTTATATGACTATTGTTTCATTTATGCAAAATAATATTCTATTTTATTATATAATTTATCATTTACATAAATATTATTATTACACAAATGCGGCTTAATAAAATTATTTCCATTAATTTTATATGAAGCTAAGAAAGGGATCCTTTTTCTTCTCTTCCCCCCCCCCCCCCCTTTACACCCAGTGCGGTCGTGTAAGGGTAATGAAAGCAAGATTTAGGGTTGAAGAAATTGAATGTGGTTAGATTACACATTAAAGAGGATTGCTATTTAAAATATTGTTTTAATATATATTAAAGATCTCTAACCTGAAAAGTAAAAAAAAAAAAAAAAATTAAGAGTCTTTTGGATGGGTTTATTAAAAGTGATTTTTTCAGTAATACTTTTTTATAAAAGTACTTTTTATTTAAGTTAAGCAATTTTGTATTTGGATGCAATAATTTACAACTTCTTTTCAAAATTAAAATATGTTTGGATGAAAAAATACATTTTTTCTTATTTTTGTTTTTTTATAGTTTTTTTTAATATTAGTTGCTAATATTTATTATAATTAAGTAAATTTTGAGTTTTTTTTAATTAAATATAGAACTTTTTTTTTTTATAAAATATCATGAACTAATTAATAGAGAATAATCTAAATATACATATTGTGATATATAAAAAAGGTGGGTTGTGAGCTCAAACGATTACAGGTGTCCTTGCTTAGAATATTACACGTATCCAATTCTTTGAAAAATTTTAAGACAACTTTTATGTGCAACAATGATATTTTTGAAAACTAATAAAAATTTATGTCAGAACTAATGTTTGTAAGTGATCTTCTCTTTTAGACATGATTGTTAAATTTAAAAATTATAAATTGATTTCTAACCTATTTCTTATCTTAAGACATCATCGTTACAAATCACATTATATATGAGTTATATTTTTCAAAAATATATTTTAAATAGCTATAATATTAGAACTCTCTGTTTACTTGGACACAACTTCTAATTTATTATTAAACCTGATATAAGAAAAAATTAACAGAAATTTATTTATATACGAAATTTATTTACTATTTATTTATTATTATTCTTAATCATACAATTCTTAAGTTAACTATATATATATATATATATATATATATATATATAGATTGGGATACTGTTTTTTTTTAAATAAAAGATTAATATAAAAAACACTAAATCAATTCTAAAAGATTAACCTTTTTTTTATAGGATCAATTTAGTTTAACTTTTGAGATGGAGCATGAACGAGTTTAGTTTTATTAGGATTACTTGGTCTTTTTGTCTTATATAAATATTTATATATTTATATTCATTCTCATAAATCTTTTAGTTTATCTTTTTGTCTTGTATAAATCTTTTTCTATTGTCATATTTCTCTGGTTTTATATTTGCATAGATGGTTGTAAATTAGATTATTAAATTATTTATACATTTAACAAAATAAAAAGAAAATTTAACTATTTTGATTAAGAAAAATTATAGGAAACTTTATTACAAAAAAAAGTTGAATGAGAAAAGTGCTTATCGATCTAAATTAAAGAGAGTTAAATGAAAAAAAAAGTTTAATAATACAATTTATAATTTTTTCATAATCATGAAAAAGATAATTGATTCAAAGAGTTTGAATGGGAAAATTTTATTAACTTTATCAGCAAAATATTAGTATAGAAAATTAACTAATTTAATTCTAAATTGTGAAATATTTATTTTATTTTAAATGAATTATATGCAAAAGAAGGTATAATTATTTTCAGAGTACAACAGATTTAGAGTGTGTTTGGATATACCATTCATTTGGATTTTGTCATCCAATTCCGTAAAATGAACATTTAAATTGAAGTTCATTTTGCTCTCAAAATTGAATTTTTTTTTAGAAATCAAATTAAAACAACCATCTAAAATGGAATCAATCAATTTTTTTTATTTTTGAAATAAAAACGGACTCCAATTATCAAGTACATTTTGGGTGCTGATGGATGGAGAATGGAGGTGAAAATGGGATAAACAAACACACCCTTAGATTTTACCCAACATAACAATTGGATAACTTAAAACTTTTGATTAGATGAGAGTTATATTTAAAAAATAAATTAAATCATTTTTTAAAAATTGAAAAAAGAAAGAAGATGGAATTCAGTATGCAAGAAAATCACTTTTGAAAAATATTAGTTTCTATTAAAAATTTATCATTATGACTAATTTAGGTAATATTTTTATAATTATCAATAAAAATACACAAATATTAATTATTTGGAAATAAGAGTGTTATTAACATTTAGAAGTTACAATTACAGATGACCATGATAAATTTGGTTTTTTTTACACCTTTTATGTCATAGAAAGAAAATAAAAATAACTTAACTTTAAAAAGATTTATGGGGAAAAAAAGAATTTAATATAAAAAAAAGACTGTAAAAAAACTATAGTATTCATATGTAGAATTCAAGATTCCTTTTGTGAAAAGAACCACTTATTAATTCAAAATTATTCATATGCAGAAAATAAATTTTTATGAGTACCTTTTTATATAAGATTAATTTAAAAATATTTTACGGATAATTACAAATTAAATTTCAAATGATTTTTTTTCTTTTCTTGGTTTAATATCAAAATATAATATAGAGGAAAAATACTAAATAAATTTTTAATAAAAATATTATTAAGTTTTTCCTACACAATTATTGATAATGACCTGAAGAATTAAATATTTCTATTCTTGAGAAAGAATTTTGATATTTATCTTTCCAAAATAATTGAAATGATTTTACCTAAAAAAAATCAAAATATTTATTATTATTAGATCGTCCTACACAATCTTACAGGAAAAATATGAATAAACAGAATAATAAAAAGTAATAAAGATCATTTTAAATCTAAAGATGTACCATTATTAAAAATATTTAAAATTTATCGGTAGCACTTTCCATCCCAAAAATTATAAGAGAAAATCGAGTTATATAAAAAATTATTAAGTTAGAATACCATGAACATTTGAGGCTGGGAAGTGTTTTCACTTAAAAACTTGATCCTGTTTAATTCTTTTTAATAAATCACGAAGTTAAAATTGTACTTAACTAATATGAATTAATTAATTAAATTTTTCTAAAAAATAATTAAAAATTACATATAAGTATTTCTTATTTTTGAATTTTTAATTTAGAAAAGATATAAATTTAAACTAGTGAGTGATACAATAAATTATCTTTTTTAATTATATTTTAAATTTTATTATTTTATACCCTATACAATCATTATTAATGACTTTCCACTTTTATATAGATTTTTATCCTTATTAATATATAAAAGATGAACCGTAAGTCTCAAATATTAACAAATGTCCTAGGTTAAAAATAAAATTTTTTTTATGATAAAGTTTAATTATATCCAAATCTATCCATCTATATCTATATTATATAATATCCAAAAGAAGGACATAATAATGAAGTCTTTTTAGATTGTTATAGTATTTTCTCATTCATTAAAATAATTAATGAAGTTTTTCAAAGTTAGGAGTGTCCTTTTACTCATATATCATACTAGTAGATAATAGATCTAAAAAATTTTAACAGTGTTAAAGTAGCCCACAATACACGTACTGGCCCGTTTGTGTTTCAGTTAAATTGAGTAAAGATATCAACTTTCAATAATCAAGTTGTTGAAGTTTTGATTTTTGTCCGTACATAATGAGACAATCCATGAAGTGCAGAAGAAGATTGCCACCTTAAGCTGAAGTTCCTTGTAAAGATGATGGTGGTAAGTTTTGCTGCGTGTAGAGGGGGATTCAGCAACATGTTTTGTTTCACCTTTTGATTTGGCCGATGGTGAAAGAATAGCTAAGAAGTTCATTCTTTGAGCTTGAAGAATTCTTTTTTTTTTTTTTTTAATATAGAGTTTATAGGCTCAATTCATGAAGGTGTTGAAAGGATCTGAATTCGAGATTTATAATTTACACCCTAACTATTTTATTAACCGATTGTACTATGAAGAAATAACTTTTGTTCAAAATTAGATTTGATTGAACTTTTATATTTACCTATAAGAGTTTTTTATATCTATGTGAATGTGCCGGAATATTGTTTATGTTACCTTTGTCATAGCGGATGCTTTTTCTAGGTGAATAGATCTATAGATTTTACACGATTATTTTTATTTTTATTTTTTTGTACGTAGATATTTTAGATTCCTTACACTTGATTTTATTTGTATATTGAGAAGTGCTGTCATCATTGGGATTTAAGGATGCATCTTGATACGAATTGATGGAGTTTTTATCCTTATCTTGATTCTGCATTTGACTATATATTTGATCACCTTTATCATTATTCAATGATTAATGTCACACTATTAATAAGTAAGACAACTAGCATGTATCCACCTCATTTATTACAAAAAATTAATGATTTTTTTTAAAAAGAAAATACATATGAATTAGATCAATAATATAATATCCATATCTATATCTATCCCCAAATGCATATGAAAAAAAAATTTAGATTATTGCTCATTGAATATTGCAGGAAAAAGAATATTCATATTTTTATCCATTTATTCTATAATGTAAAATTTTCCTTTCCTTCAATTATTCACCATTATTATTTTTTTCTTCTTCTAAAAAGAGTCTCTTCATATTTTATTATTCATTCTTTACAAAATAAATGATAATAAAATTTTAAATCAAATAAATATTCAATTAAAAAACTCACATTCTAATTATCTTCTAACTATAATAAATTAAATACTAAAGAGTTATTAAAAAAGTCTTCACATTCTTAAATATTTATTTGTATAATACAATGATGATAATATTTTTAATTCAAAAAAAGTTCAATTAATTCATTTTATAAGAATTAAAAAACGTTCATTCAACAATTTGAGTGAAATGAGGGAAATTAAATATGATTAAAATACTTTTAAATATGATGGAGGAAAACATAAAATTTAATTAAATATGTATATCGCTTTTACAATTTAAACATAAGTCAAATTTTAATTTTTTTAAACTTATATTTTTTTAAGAAAGTCTAAACAAATAAGAATTAAAAAAAAACATAAATGCTTATTATTAAAAAAAATACTTATTTTTTAAGTTAAACCAAAACAAATGGCTCCAAGATTTTACCACTTTCTTGTTTGTTATTTACTTGTTGGAAGATTGGTGCGTTTAGTTATCAAAATCGGGCGTCTTTATATATATGGTCCAAATTATTTTTTTTAATGTTAAGGTCCCTAAAACAATTTCGAATTATAGTTATGATCTTTTTTCACATTTCTGACATGAATCCGGTCACCTTTCGGTGAAAATAAAGTAAGAAATTTGTGAATTTAGTTAGGACCATATATACCAAGATACTTAATTTTGGGATTTAACGCATCAATTTTCCTTTACTTGTTACATGTGTAATTAAGAAAGATGTATCTCAATCACCTCGTGCAGGCCGGGATTCCCTTTGCAACAGATTGCCATCCTCCCAGCAATTAGCCAGACATTGGCTCCTTTTATTTTTGGGGAGAGGGGCGTCTCTACTTTAAGATTAGGTGAACTACTGAAACTGAAAATTGCTGTTGCTATCTATCGGTCGGGGCCAAGGTGGGGCAGTCTTGTTGCTGCATCCCCAATGTTACGCTGTTATTATATTTTTATAATTAAATATCTTTACACACAATTTAGGATCTATTTATACACCTAATTATTCATCTCCATTTTCTATCCATCAATACCTAAAATGTAGATATCAATTAGAGTTTCTTTTTCATTTAAAACAAAAAAAATTGATCTATCATATATTAGATAGATGTTTTAATTTGGTTTCTAAAAAAATTTTCGTTTTTTTGTAAAAAATGACATCTAATTTAAAGGTACGTTTTATGAAATTAGATTAGATGGTGTATCCAAACATATTTTTAATCATTTCAATTGCAGTTAGATATGTATAGATCTATTTAAATCGATTAATGAAGATTAAAAGTCTGTAAAAATACTTTCCCAAACTCAAAATGAGTATTATATAATCTTACTTGCTTTTTATGCATATACTGTATCACTAAGTATTAGGTGGAGGAAATGTGTTACTTTCCAAGTTGATTATCCCAGAATCAACCTGTGACCTAAGTTGTATCGATGATGCAAAAAAAAAAAAAAAAAAAAGAAAACGAGATTTGATTGGACCTAATTTGGGTGTTGAGGAATAAGTATTTCTAACCTGTAAAATATAAATAGACTGTCGATGCCATTTTCATTATTAGGGAAATATTTCAAAATGGTTCTCATAATTATTACTATTTTTTCAATATTATTGTACTTGATTATTTCAGATAAATAAAATGACAATTTTAATTTTGTCGACCACTCAATATATTTTACATTTAACGAGTATGAAAGAATTACATCATGTTATCCTAAATAAATAGTTGTTTAAATTAAACTTGTATATTGACACATCCTCTTCTTGCAGGCAAGATGGTGAGACTGCTGGGTCTTGTGCGAAATGGGCCCCTTATTGACTATTAAGGCAAGATGTTGTATATCGCATACTTTTTGAGCGACTTGGGATTGTTGTAGCCTCTACGTTGATCCCTATAGATTCGGGTATTCTTCTGCCCATCCGATCAAGGGTATACAGCCTTCGGTTTACTCACTCGAATAAAAGCATGTATTGGCTAGGATCGGAGTATGGGCTGTAGTTTTTTTGCATTTGGTTGGTTTTAAATAAGGGAGCCTCTGTCACCCATGGATAGAAAAAAAGAAGGCGTTTAGGTGGATTTATGCAGGAATTTATCAGAGCACAGTTGATAAATTCGTCCTCATTTTTTTTTTCTTGCAGTAGTACCAAAATTTTCAGAATCAATCAAGCAAATGTATGAAGTTTCATAAGTGGTAGAACAAACTTCTCCTCTATAGTCTATATAGACAATAATTTTGGTCTGAAAAACAATCTTAATAAACAAGTCCAAAAAAAAAAAACAACAAATAAATAAATGATTTTAAGTACTACTACAAAGAAAATAAAAAATCCTCCCTTTCATAGCTGGGTTGAGTCCGAACCACGGCCAAGGTTGGACATGCCCAGGCCTCGCCTTTTATTCATGGAATTGATTTTCTCAAGCTTTAGTCCATCCCGGAACTTTGTGATGAAATTTTCAGCTTTTGAGTTCACGTCGGGGCTTGGGAAGAACAATGGCGATCCCGGGAATGGTGGGGCATCAGTACCGTCGTCTGTAGACGTTGGTGTGATATCTGATTCCACCTCGTCGATGTCGTCCGGAGAGTCACTTCTTGAGCTGATGCTGCTATCCACTCTCACGTAGTCACCTTGCACCACAAACTTCCATGACAAAGATTTGGCGAATGGCGGCGGAGGTGGCGGTGGTGGAGGTATTGGAATAAGAGGTGATTCTCCGCCACTGTTTGAGTTCTCTTCCACACTGTCAAAGCTTCTTATTCTTATTGGTCTGGGAGATCTTCGAGTGGCAACAGGAATGGACTCCTGAGAAGTTGAGGGTTTCTTCTGATGGATTGCTGGATCAGGAGTAGGTTGTGATTGGGAGGAAGTTGAAGAAGCTGCTGAAAGGCGCTGATCTGGTCTCTTTCTTTTGGATTTCTTAGATGAAAATAAATCATGGAAGACAGAAGGTGGCGGTGGCTGATTTGCTGGTGGCAATTCTAACCGCAGAGTTGGATTTTGAGGATGATGAACTAAAGCATCGATATTCTCAACGCTCTTTTGTCTCTGCTTTTTTTTCTTCTTATGGTGAAGAGAGTACCAGAAGTCTTTGGTTGAACTTCCGCCGCTTCTTTTCTTGTCACTTTTGCTGCTCTTTTGATCCACAAATCCCGGTAGACCTGGGGGCGGCGGTGGAGGAGGAGGAGGAGTTGGAAGAGTTACCGGGGATGAGATGGGTTCCCTCTGTTCCAATTCATTATCCTTCCTCTTGCTTGGATGTGCACGTTTTGCCTTTTCTAATTTAGGCTTTTCGAATTTAGGCATTAATGGTGGAGGTTTTGGAATGTTGGAAGCATCATTGGGATTGGGATGATTATTCACAAATGTATCGACATAAGTGATGTTCTTATTACTTTCTGGGACTCGTGCATCCTCAAACTTATCTTTCCAGCTTCTGCGGCGAACTAGCTGGCCAGTTTCGGAAACTCGGTAAGAATCGAGGCTCATATCGTCGTTAAACCTCCAAGGATCGTCTCTCGACATGAATTCATCCACTTCAAGTAGATCCGGATATGAACTACTGGTCCTTCTCAAACCACCCCTGCTGGTCCTAATAGTTGCATTGTTGTAGGCCAACTGATCATCTGGATACCAATACTGTTCTTGAAAGGTTGAAGGATTTGATCTTTGAGCTTCATCTGTGGAGTTATAAACATGCCATTCTCTTGGTCTTGATGGGTTCGATTTCGAGACTTCATTTCTAGATACCGGAGAAGAAGTTTGATCTTCTTGATTCGTGGCTCTGCTAAGGAATCCAAAGACTAAAGCAACGAGAACCAGTACTATATTGAGAGAATCCCAGCTTTTCTTTACGGAGCTTGGCCTAAAGATGTGAGCAGAGGAAGAAAGAGTGGAGGGAACCACGAAAACTAAGAAGGAAACAGCTGTTACCAGTAGGAGAATGATGAGAAGCCCGGAGCTGAAGAAGAGAGATGATAAACCATTGCTTATACGATCGGCACGGCGGCGATTGGCGGTGTGTTGTTCCCAGAATGGAGTCAAGTCTTCCCCATCTTCATCCATGGATGATGGATAAAGCTAGGTTTCTACTTTCTTGCTTTGCTTTTTGATTCTGCTTTTGCTTGTAGAGTGAGTTTGCTTCTTTCATTACTTTGTTGTCTGTCTTTTGTTTATACTTTATAAACATATGATTTTTTAAGATGAAAATGCTGAAATGGAATAGTGGTGGGAATTATTTATTTCGAATTCTTGTAAATTTGTAATTAATATATAGAGAAAAGGAGCACAATAGACTGCTTCACATCACGTCACATGTTGGCTTTCCTTGCAAGTGACAACCCAATCAAAAACGCGTTTAGTCGTCGTGTAATTTGAAATGTGATCTCAGCTGATTGCGCACTATTTCCGTGAAGGAATGTTGTGTGCTAAGATTAAAATTTTCACGCAAGTAAAGAAGATATTTAGGAGCTAGAAAGGCAACAGCTACATTCCGTGTCCTTTTAAGAAAGAAAACCATCTTCTTTTCTTTTTTGAGTAGAGATCATTTAACCTTTATTAGCCAACGCATGTGCATAGGCCAAAAAACCAGGGAGCGGAGCGCATAGGATAACCAATCAGGTTGCTGTCAAATGTAAAATGGCTACAGAAACCTACTTGCCTCTCAAGTCTCCAATGGCTATTGTCTTGCACAGAAATCCGCGCATCTCTAGAATCTGTTAGGTTAAAATAAAGGGTATCTTTTCAGTTTCAATTCCAATGAAACTTAATTCTATTATTAAATCAGTACCAATTCTAATTGTTTAGTCAAATTAATTTAATATAGTTTATACTACTTTTGAACCATACTTGACTAAGTTAGATTTAACTAATCTAATTTTAACCTAATAATATTTTATTACTCTCATAAGTTAGAATGAAAAATTGGCAAAATTAATTTCCAAAATTTTGACAATTCTTAGATATGGTCCACATTTATTTATTTATTTATTATTATTATTATTATTATAATGTCCCAAAACATTTTCTAGTCATGATTATAATCTTTTAATGTTTTTTAACGCTATACCAACTGGTTAAGCTAAGATTTTTTTTTCCTAATAAAAATTTAAAGGATGAAGGGCATCTTAATCATTTCATTCTAATATAATCACATCTCTAAACTCTTACCTGTTAAAAAAAAAAAAGAAAATCTAAATGTTTTGAAGCTACTAGAGCATCCAGAGATTGCTTGAACGTTGCCAGAAATCTGACCGAGGAGGGGACAATCCTCTTGTCCAACCTATATGATCGAAGACCTATGCGGGGGGTAGCAACAACAAATTTGGATGATAGAGCAGCAATCCAACGAAGGTAATAGCAAATCCGATCCATCCCAACAGATCCAACAAGCATGGAATATTTAAAAGGCTCAAGTAGTGCCTAAGGCAAAAGGCTCTAGTTGCATTGCTCAAGTCTTGCAGGAGAATCGACCAACATACTCTAGCATCAAATTGCTTCGATCGACTAGCTGCTAGTGGTCGATTGTTGAGACCAGCAGTGGCAAACGGGTAAGGCTAACTTGCCATCCTACTCAGCCTGACCTACCTTGGAACCACGTGAACATTATCAAGGGTCGACTTGACCCACAAACCTGTCTCCAATTTGTGCGGTTCACTTGTCAACCAGCCCAGCTCGCCGAGCAACTCATTGGAGCCCACAAACTGCAACAGCTCTTCAACTGAACCGAGCCTGCATAGATTCGACCCTCTTGACTGGCTCAACTGTTACTTTGCTAATTTGACAATTTGCAAATTCAAAAAAATTCAATAATTACATAAATGCTACTAACTTTCATTGCTAAAAAAAAACATAAAGCCCCTCCCACACCTTAAAAAAATCACCAAACAACGTCGATTTCACTCTCTATTCTCACTTCTCTTCTACTCATTGTTCAATCTATAATATTATATCCTCTTGATGTAAAAATTTAATTTTTGGCAAGAACAACTTGGATTTAGGAGTTAGTGAAGAAATTTTATTTGTTACTTACTTATTTATTTGAATTGTTTTTTTATTTCCTACTTACTAAGTTTCTTGCATGCTTTTATTTATTTGAATTTCTTTTTATTTATTACTTGATTGCATACTTATTTACTTTTATTTAGTTTAATTGTTTTCATTATTGTGTTGATTTTAAAAAAATGGATAGATCTCATTCACCCTTCCATCAAATTAATATTGACAAAGAAGAATTTGCTAGGCAATGTGATTATGATAGTATAACCGACTTTCCCAAATTTGATGATATAGAGACTTTAGGTGATGAAGTTGATCAGGATGAAGTATAAGAAATACTGATGCCCACTAGTAGTGTAGGACAAGTAGGAGGAGCATCTTCCTCTAGATCATGTAGGATCAAAGAAAAAAAAATCACTTGTATGGAATCTATTTAAAAAAGATGGTGAAAAAGAAATTTGTCATAAAAATTTGAGTGGGATGGAAACCCTGAATAGGCATTTGAAAAATAAATACCCTATTTTAATGAGAATTTGCAAAAAACAACAACAAATTAGTGTAACAGGGAGGAGGGAGGTAAGTGGTAATTTTCGGTTTGATCAAAAAGTTGTTAGGGAAGAAATTGCTAGATGGAATAATGGAACAAAATCTTCCTTTTGGCATAGCAGAAACCAAACTTTTAATAAAATGGTTGCTAGATCTTTACAACATGCACTAAGTAGAATTCCTAGATTTACACTTAAAAGTGATGTTATTAATTGTTTAAAACTATATAAAAAAAGTTCTTATTACTCATTTTGATGAATTAAAGAGATATGCTCTTACTTGTGATTCTTGGATAGTTATAACTATGTTGCATTATTTGTGTGTTACTTGTTATTGGATTGATTATGAATGGATTTTTAAAAAAAGAATCGTTTGTTTTAGACCATTTGAATACCTTCACTCTGGTATTAGTATTGCAGCTTTTATTTTATTTGCTTGTCATGAATATCATATTTTATCTATTTCTTTTGACAATGCAAAAAATAGTGATGCTTGTGTTCCAATTCTTGTCAGTGAAATAAATCTCATATTTGATGGAAAACTTTTTTCATAATAGATGTACATGTCATGTGTTGAATTTTACAAACATGTAGATTAAGTAGTTACTATTATTCGCAATCTGATTTAGTTTATTAATACTTTATCCGTTAGAGCACAACAATTTAAATATCTTTGTAATGAAGAAGGTTTAAATTACAAAAAATTTAGACTAAATGAAACTCCACCCATGATATAATAGATAGTGTTATTCATTATAAAAGCCAATTAATTCAATTTTATAATAATATCGGATTTTCTCCCTCTTTAACTAATTCAATTTTTGAAAGTGCACCTCTATTACCTATTCTTTTTTGAAAAATTTTAAGGATGCTACACAATTACTTTCCGATCAATATTATAATACCACTCTTCATATGATTACAACTTTAATTCAACTATATCATGCTTTTAGTTAATATAGGAACCATAGTGATCATAGTCAAATGGTAGAAGCTATGGAACAAAATTTTTTGAAATGTTATAAAGATATTCCATTATTGTATTGTGTTACTTTTTGTATGGATCCACGATTTCAGATTTCCCGTTTTGAGACAAGCATCGACTACTTGTATCCTAAAATCCCAGAGATTTAAAGGTAGAGCAAGCGAAGGCAGAGTGAGGTAGCACTTGGATGTTTTATTTGCATCCAACCAAGATCAATCCTCGACTCTATCAACAACCATAGATCCACCTAAATCAAGTAAGTGCATCTTGAGAAAAAAAAAGTTCAACCTTTGGTCTACAATTATGAATCTCAACACAAAGTTCAAGATGAGAGGTTCATCATCATCATCATCATATTCCTCAAGTGGAGGCTTAAATAAGTTGGCAACTTACAACATTGTGGCACAAGTGACAGTGAGTAATGAAGATTCTGATTTTAACATTTTGGAATGATGGAGATTAAATGAGTTAACTTATCCAACTCTGTACCAATTGACATGTGATGTTTTGACTCCATGCATTTCAATAGTAGCATCAAAAAGTGCTTTTAATGAAAGTAGTCGAAGACTAGACAAAACAAAGTGTCATGGCATCCAACACATTGAAAGCTCTCACGTGTGTTTTGGATTTGATCAAAATGGAAAATATGTTACAAGAAATGAGTCATATGGTGGATTATAATGAATGTGATTATTATGGAGAAGGAGATTCATCAAGTAGTGCAAATTAAACTCATGTGTAATTTTT
>JAWZTD010000081.1:0-18814 GCA_035221335.1 Echites panduratus
CCCTCCCCCCCCCCCCCCCCCAACCCACCGTTTCCTAACAAACCATGCGCCAAACGAAAGAAGAATTGAGTGACAACAATTCCCTGTGTAAATTGTATTCTACAGAAAAGGACGGACGACTACTAACATTAATTGTTTGAATCCGATCCCCGTGAATATATTTTCCGCATTGCGGCGAGAATGGGCTCACCGCGAAAGAGAATCTCACGAACTTTCATGGTAGTTGGGTGAACTTGGTGCACCCTTCCCCCGACGATGTAGCCTACAAATGCCAAGAAACATTGTGAGAGAATGTCTGGGATAAGGGGAAATGGTATGTTTCGCTAGAGACATCGCCAAACTCGCTATCAAACATGACGTAATTTCCTAATTCCCCAACTCAAAAATGGATATGGAGTCCAGGTAAGCTTTCGGTGCAAGTGACAGGGCTGAATAAGCCACATTAGATGGCATTTCGGTCCAAATTGCCATCTGACATGGCTATTTTTCTCCAAATTGCTACTCCAAAAAATGCAACAGCCCATTCTTTCCCTACCCCCAAAAGCACACCCAAATGTTTTCTTGATTTTATGACACATCCCTAATGTATCAAAAATTAATATATAAGTTATTATTATTTGTTTATTAGATATTTTATTTTATTTTTACACTATTTAGATTCAACACAAGTATGAACATTTACCTATGAGGTTTCGATAAGTTATAAAAGTTAATTGAATGATAAGTCAAGAGTTCTAAAAAGAATAAAAAAATATTTAAAATTCTCTCAAATTTGAAATTATATTGAATAAATGTATCCTAACTTTGTCTTATAGTAGTTAATCCTTGTCTAACTTGAATTAGGAAAGCTTTATCAAAATCCTATTTATAATAAACTATCTAATTTGAAAACAATTAAACTATGATTGGAAACACATTACAAAAGTTTCCTAATCAAAATAGAATTAAAAACTAATGAAAAACTAAGTTAAGATCGTGGTCAAACCAACTTTGACCGGCTCAAAGCAATGACCAGCAATGAAACAAATAACTAGTGCAAGACTGCCTTCATCCGACATTTGTGAAGTTGTCCAATGCTTGTGACCGCACCAGTTGATAGTGATCTTCACTATAGGTTTCGGTGTGTGCTTGAAAAATTGAACTTAAGAACTTCAACAATCAAGAATCACATAATTTCTACTTCCACCAAATATGTGGGGTGTCTCTAGGGTCTGTCGTGGAGTCCTTGATGGTATAGATTACCATTAGCTTTAGCTTATGATAAGACTCAAGCCTTAACTCCACTACAAAAGCTAACTCAAAAGTGGGGGTGGCTCCAAGCTTACTAACTAGTCCAAGTTCTCATCCATGGCCAATGTGGGAAGCATGGACTTAGGGTTGCTTTGTAGTGTTACTATTCCTCTCTTGGAAGGCACTTTCACCTTTTGATGGGTGATTGACGCCACCATCTCATAGGTTGCGAAGGAATACCAAGAATAGCATTGTAGTTAGATGCAAAATCTAATACTGGAAAATTTACCTTCTCTGTCCTCGTGAGGTCCCCGGCTCCTAGTTTGACTAGGGTCATGAAACTTTCCTTGACTTACATTTGATGATTGGTGAAACATTCAAGTGTTCCAATATAAGGTGTGAGGTGGGCATCATCGACGCCCATCTCCCTAAAACATGCACAACGGAGGATGTCTCTACAAGCTTCACCTTCTATCATCACCTGCTTTATTTTCTAATTGGTGGACCCGTCCGACTCGATGGTGACCTCTATACATAAAGGGTGTGACCTTGTTGAATTGTTGTTCCAAACTTGCTCCTCTTGAAAGAGATTGTCTCCTCTTCACCTCCAAGTTTTGAAATTGCATAAACCTGATTCAGCTGGTGAATCTGCTTTTGGAGCTAAATCCTAGAGGGTATTTTTTCCGTGATTGTGTTGATCACTCTTTCACCTCTATTGGCCCTAGGGCAGTTGGGCTTCGACTTTGTATTCATGGAGGTGCCCTTTTCTTATGAGGTACTCAATTACCCGCTTCAAGTGAATGCAATCCTTTGTAGTGTGGCCTCTGTAATTGTGATAGGCTCAAAAGCAAGTTTGATCTCTTATATCCAGATTGTCTGGATTCATGGGTCTATGATCTCCTACATCGTACTGCTCCTTTAAGATTGCAATGAGGTCACACCAAGGGACCTTTAGTGGGGTAAACCCTTAAGATTTCATTGTTCTATTCTTTCCATCTCTACTTTCCCTAGGTTGTGACCTAGCTTTCTTTTTAGAAATTTGTATTGAGGTATTTTGTAGTGAGGCTAAAAATTTCTTGGCCACCTCAAACATCTCAATTAGGTTTTGGAAGGTCTTATATTGAATTCTATTTTCAGGAAATAGGAAGTCATGGCATGTACGAACGAATGTAGCTCGACCTCCTTGGTCACCCCATCCACTTCATCATACATCTTCTTGAATCTTTTTACTAAGTTGTTGAGAGTTTCACTAGCCCCTTGTTTTGTATTGAACAGTTCACATTGGTTTTAGTAAGGTTGCCAGTAATACTGAATCAAGCTGGAACTCTTTTTCTAGATCTACCCACTTGTTGATGGTGTTGAGCTTCAAGTTTGAGAACCAGGTGGTTGCCTTCACCCCTAAGGTGCCAGGGAAAGCTTTACACATGACAACTTCATTGCTGGTAATCAAACTTATGGCTTTCATGTAGCAACACACATGATCTTGTGCGCTTCTTTTTCCTATGTCCGGGGGTTTAAAATCTTGATTTAGGGCATTTTCCCTTATCCATCGTGTAAACTGTGACTTCGGGGATCACGAACCTTTTCTTAGATGACCTAGACCTACACTGAGATCCCTCATTTCTCCCTGGTGTACATGCTCTTCTTCAAGGGGAATGGTGCTTCACTTTCTCTTTTTTGCTTCTCTTATCTAGGTTACTTTTGGCCATCTTGTCATTTGCATGACTTTGTTAATCTCCCACAACACTTCATGTTGGCTCTATTCATACTTTTTTGTTGTCCAATGAGATTCCCTATTTTTCATGCCTGGGATCTCATAGTCCTATCAAGCCTCTAGATGTATTTGATGGCCTTGAACCTTATCAGGAATCTGACTTCCCAGTGATAACTAAGAGGTAAGTAGAGTGATATGATTCTTGAGTTGAAGTTTCTCAATTCATTGACCTAAGTCTCAAATACATCAAATTGAAGAAAAGTTCCCAACACTCATCAAGTGATTCAAGAGTAGATTGACCTTTTGTTGTTAATGCAACATTTAACCAATCTAATGAATTGGAAGACTAATCAACACGTAAGCCAAGTAGGTGAAAAGCAATTATTTGAAGGTTCTAAAGAACCCGAGAAGAGCTCATATGAACACTCAAAAGGAATCATGTTTGATTCAACTCAAATATTATAATTGGTTTGAAAAGTGTTCTTAGGATATGTTAGTATTAAAACAATAATGCCATATATACTGGCAAAAATCCTAGGCAAAGACCTAAAATTTGTTCTTAAGGTCAAAAGACATTTAACCCTTAATGCATAACCAAAATAACAAGAAGAAAGTCAAGAAAAAATCAAACTTGACCGGAGGTGCCAGAGCCTGTTCGGCATTAGACAACTTCTGTCTGAGACGGAAATGGAGTGCTTCTTGTAGCCGAAGCCGAATGGTTTTTATGTGGCGTCAAATGCCCCTATTTGGATTGATTCAACTTCATCTTGATTGCATCAAAGTGTGTTTTCAAGCCTTCTTCATTCATGCTTTTAAGCCTAAACTTAAAATAGAAATCCTTATACATGAGCCTCCATGCCATTGCAAGATCACCTCCATAGAAAGTTTCAATTTCTTCCATTCTTTGATATGTTTCAACCAAGTCTTTCTTCAATCCTGAAGTGTCAATCTGCATCCTTACAATGTCATTCTTGTATTTGAAATACAAGTCTTTGATTATGAGCTTAAATCCAAACTTGTAACCTTCAAAGATATTCACATAATCATCCAAGGCATCTTTCATTGCCAAGAAGAACTTATTCTTCTTTGAATTTTGAATTTCCCTTCAAAGCTCCATCTTTGTGATTGACAAATAAGTTCAATCTTATAATATCTTTATATGATAACTTCCATAAGTACTTTCAAGCCAAGTGTGCTCCTTGATCTGCATCACAAAAAATGGAATAAAGGAATAGTTTGACCTTTTATGGACAACTCATCGTTTAGTGTTGTCCAGTCCCTCAAAAGTTGGTTTTGTCTTCTGGCTAACCATAGTTCATCTTTCAATTGCTGGATCTGAGTTCGTTCTTCTGGCTGTGGATTACCAACACCCAGACTTCTGTTGGCATTCAACTTGTTTCTCAGGTCATTATCTTTGATTAGCCGGACCTAGACTTTGTCTTTGCAGTGTCAAGCAATCTGATACCTTCTTCTGGACAGTTCCTGGGGTGGTAGAGGGTCTGGCAGGGAGTCATGGTGGCGGAGTTGAGTGCTTGTAGGTAACAAACCTTTCGACGAGAAGGCTATTAGAATCGCACAATGAAAACATAAATTATATTTAATGAAATCATATCAGACTCATAGTATTTTTAACCGTTTCCTATGTCTAGAGATCAGGATATGATAAATTCATTTTTGTCTCGTACTTCTGCTATCAAATCAGCTCCCAAAATGTTGAGTCTCTAGATCATCCACAAGAATCTC
Organism: Echites panduratus; assembly: GCA_035221335.1. Taxonomy (NCBI): domain Eukaryota; kingdom Viridiplantae; phylum Streptophyta; class Magnoliopsida; order Gentianales; family Apocynaceae; genus Echites; species Echites panduratus. The sequence goes on from JAWZTD010000081.1 coordinate 4,688, forward strand.
CATAGACAATGAGTCTTGAATGTGTAAATATACATAAAGAAAAAGCAATAATTGTTTTTTATATATTTATTAAGTCAATATAGATAAGGTTTCATAAGTGATATTTATAAACCCTTAAGATTTAGTCCTAATAAGCTAAACCCATTAGTTGGGCCTTTTTCTTATTGCTTTTAGGAAAATGCCAAAACTAGTCTTTTAAGGATTAGTTATTCATCCAAGACCATATACCAATTACTAAATTTGGGCAACAGAGTGTACTAGTACTCTTTTAAATCAAGGTAAAAAGCCCAATGTCATTGTAAGTTTTAATTCTATTGTGTGACTTTCTAAGTTCATTATTTATTGACAATAGAAATTAATATTAACTCTTTATTATTAATTAGACAATTCTTTCTTCAATATTCTATTCAAGTATATTCAACCTTTCATAAGTCATTAGTAAAGTCTAGTAACATATCATGACTACCCAAAAAATAGTGAAGGATTATTTCTTGTTATAAGAATCACATTGTAATTACCTTGTATTTAATCTCTCCATTTATATTCTTATTAAGTAATCTTCATTACTTAATCATAGGCACAAGTACCAATTTGGCCATTGAACTTGCATTTTTTTTTTTCAATTTAGACATTAAACTTTTAAATGTTTCAATCTAACCATTTGACTTTATGAAAATTATCAATTTGACCATCACACGATAGTTTGGCTAATTAAGATGGGCGAATGAAATAACATTTTGATGAAAAGTTGACATATATTGTCTATATCAAAATTTTATTCATGTCATATATAAAAATATCCATGTCACCAAATCCATTATGAATATTGAATTTAAATCATTTAAACATAAAAAGAACCAATATACAGAGTTATTTTCCTGCCTTTTTTCTCCTTCTTCTTCATCTGTCCACTTGTCTAGGGTTTTTAATCCTTTTCAGAATCTACAAAATCATTCACATAGACATGTTACATCTAATAAATGACATGCAATTTGTCATTTTCAAGTACTACATACCCACAAAATCAGGATTGAGTGGAGCGTTGAAATCTTTCTAAATTTTTAGACATCATTTTAATATATTTCCATCTTTTTTTTGTCCATGTCATTTATTTTTTTCCTTGTTGGATGCCAAGCTGTAATTTAAGTATGAGACAAACATATTTCACCTTCAAGAGTGGTGCGTGGAAGCCAATCTTGCCTGGACTACCATGTTATGGTCAAATTGACAATTCCTATAAAGTAAAATGATTAAATTGTTAATGGATAAATAGAAAAATAACTCCAAGTTCAATGGCCAAATTGATAATGTCAATAAGTCAAATGGTTAAATTTACACAATTAGAAGTTTAATGGCTAAATTGAGAAAAAAGCACAAGTTCAGTGGCCAAATTGATACTTGTGCCTTTAATCATATGTCTAATTCTATTTAATCTCTTGACTATTTGAGAAACATTTTCTCTATGACTGTCTTGGCCAAGAACTTATTAGTCAAGATAAATAGAATACCTATTAAATATTATACTTCACTTATTTAATTAGGAAGCAATGGATCCCGTCACTTACTGATACTTAACTTCATAATTAAATTCTAGGAATTACATATTACCTTAACACTTATTGGAATAAGTGAATATATTAATAGTAAATTCCAAAATACTCAAATATAAGTGTCAACTATAGTATTTCTGGTTTAGAGAATATATGCACAATTACAATCAATTAATGAATGATATATAGTATATCATTAATTAATATGTCACATGTTCAAGTCATTTGTTTCCGCAAATACTTCTTTTGATTATTCTTTAATGGAATATTCTCTATTTTCTAATCTACTAGTATATCCGTACTAATCATAGAAAATAAACATAAGCTGAACTTGACAAATTATTTTTGTCCAAAGAATAATTCAACAATCAGGAACACCCACTTAAATTATTCATACAAAAAGATAATATCACATTAATTCTTACTCATAAGAATAATATCTCTTAATAAACAATTAAAGACACGGAAAGACAATAAAAAATAAAATCCATTATTTATTAACACTACCAGAAGCATGGTCAACCACACATTTCACAACAAATGGGTCTTCTCTTTTGTTGTCCTCTTCATTAAGTGTCAAATATTCATCAACTACCTTCACTTCACTTGGCGTTTCTTGCACTTGTTCTTTCTCAACCATCTCTTGAGATGGAATATCATGGATTTGTTCATTTTCATCACTTTCTTGTAGCTTGTCTGCAACCTTCTCTTCATTTGTGGTTATGGTTTCTTCCTTATTAAACACCATTTTCTTCCATGTTGAGCATTGTGATATTCCATCATGTCCGATTTCATTGCAAACAAAGCACTTGTGTTGTTCTTCCCTTGACCATTCATTTTGTGCTTTAGTTGATGAAGAATTTCTAAGAATTGTGTTGCCCTAAGATTTCCCGTATGAGCTAACTCCATTGGAAAATTTGCTTTCATTTTTCCGTTTGTGACGGTCTTTCAACCAACACATATCTTCCATGTCTCAATGGTTCATCTTGTTCATCATAGAAGGAATAAGAGTTTTTATCCCTTCTTTGTCTCCATAGGTCTTTATCTTCTTCATAGTCAAAATAGTCTTCATCATTCTACTCTTCATATTGATGTCTTCTTCATGGTTGACTTCTTTGATAATATCTCTTTTCAGCTTCTCTTGTTGCATATCCTCTAGAAGAACTAGGTTGACATTCTTCTATCCTTCCTCCTTATTGCACATGTGTTCTAGGAGGTCTAACTTGATACTCTTCAACCTTTCTTAAATACCTGTCATTCTCTAATTTTAATTCTCTGCTCCAATCCTTCATTTGATTTAAGAGATCCCTTCTCATGCAGTTTAACATTTGGTCCATCTTCTCCAAGAATGTGGCTTGCTCAACTTGAGATAATGTCCTTGTCATGTTTCACCTTCAAAAGATCACAAAATAAGAAAATAGGGAAATATGTGTGTACTCACTTGTCACTTGTGTGTAGCTCTCTCTCAAGGCTTTTACTCACTCTAATGATCTCACTTTTCTCAGCCATTTTCCACTCTTAACCATTCTTCAAGTTCTTGAACAATTCGAATGAGCAATCATCAACAATTTAGGAAAAAAATGTATGCAATTGACAAAATCTCAATGAAGTATTCAATAATTGTTAATAACTAAACCAAAAATATAAGAGTTTTAAAGATTTAGGTCACTGAGCACTTATTTAAGCACTTAGAGTCAAAAAATAGAAGAAAAGCATTTAATCAAACACTTAGAGGTCAGACAATTATGATCAGAATCTTTGCAATATCAATCAATGTATTCAATCCTTTTGATCTCAAATTTGGCATAAAAAAAGATGCAATCCACCTTCAAACATCAACAATTCTATCTCGATTCCTCAAATATTCAATTCCATAATAGATCATACACTTCAATTTCATCATTTCTCAACACCTTTTTTTTTCACTTTGTTTTCAGAATTTTTAATGCTATGTTTTTCTTTCTTTTTGTTTTCTTCTTTTGAACTTCTTTTTCATTTGTAGGGATAGATGAAAACGAACAAACACTTAACAAATTGAATCAGTCATTGCTTTTGGACTTATACTTGATCCACACAAACACAATTGATCACATGATAAGAACTAGGATAGATTTGAAGAACAAAATACAAATCACAAACATAAGATCATAGATGTTTTTAAAAAAACAAATATGATCTTAACACGACACAAAGAAAGCAATTAAGATAGTCTAATAGAAGATAAAAAGCCTAAGCTCTGATACCAATATGATGAGATTCATTTGAATTGAAGTTTCTCATATCAATGACATAAGTCCTTGGATTCTATCACAGAGCAAGTTCCTAAGATTTTATCAAAGATCATGGTTGTTTCATTGACCTATGTTGTCTTGCACCATCAACTAATGACTTGATTTTGGTAGACTACTCACACCCTAACCAAAAGTGTAAGAAGCCCAAAGATTTGTCTAAGAACCCTAGAAGAGTTCTAAGGACAAACCCTCATAAAAGATCATGTTCGATCTCTCAAGAAAAAACTCTCAAAGGAGAAATATGTTTTTGATTCAAAGATTGTTAGATGTTTTAGATTACATAATGCAGAGTATTTATAGCAATGACTCTGCTAAACCCTAATACATATGTCCTTGTACTTTAATTACATAATATAGCCCTCAACTTGCAAGAAAAGTCAAAGAAAATCAAAGATAATCTCAGCTGGACATGGAAGGAGCTGGCGCCAAACAGGAAAGGGTCAGGCTTCGAACAAGGGTTGCAGACATCAGATTCTAGATTGGATGGTGAGTCGGGACTATCAATGGTAGTGGGTCGGTAAGAGCCCAGTATGAGGGTTGGGCTGGGTCGGGTTTGAGATTCAGAATATAGGCCCGCCAGGCATGGTGGTCCTAGGTAGGTCGGGGCTCTTGTGTACCGATCCGAGCCGAGCCTGGCAGGCTAATAGTATTGAAAAAAAAAACACTTATAACATTTTAATATAATTACTCCAAAACACTTTAATATTATACCATTTGAGTATGCTTATTATTTTTCAGAACTTAAGGTAATTTGACTTTAATTATATTTCTAAATTTTAAATTTAAGTAAAGTAAATTTAAGTAAAAATTTATTAGAATTAGAACTTTGAAAATTTTAGAAGTTAAAGGCTTGTAAATTAATAGTTTAGAATTTATTACTACTAGAAGTTAGAATTTAGAACTTAAGAACTTTAAATTTTTATTCTTGTAGAACTTTGAAAAATTGTATAAATAACATACATATGTATAAAAATATTAATACTTAAATTCTTCACCTTACAAATGTTTACAAATTACAATTATTCCTAATCCCTTCTTGATGGTTGTTGAGGTTCTTCGTAGTTTTCCCAATCATCCATAATTGTTGTAGAAGGTTTGTCTTGAGCTCTTTTTTTGCCTTAATCTTATCAGAAGTACACATTAGAGCTTCCAAAGTGTTGGGTGTTAAGACACTCCTAGATCCATCAAGTCGTCTACCGCTCTCACTAAAAGATCCGTTGGAAGCCACGGTTGAAACTGGTGGGGTCAAAATGCCGGGGTTCCTTTCAAGACAAATCTGGGTAATTGGATTGATTTTGTTTCCAAAATCCTAAAATGTCAAAACTTGAATTTTCATTAGAAATCTAAACTTGTGTGGAAACATTGTAAATTGCCAACTCACTCAAGACGCTAAGATGTCAACATCGATGATGAAACTCCTGTCTTTGATTTCTTGTTGACGTCTCAATAAGGGTCCAAAGTTGACCCTCCCAATTATAGATGAGGTACTTTCTCTTGGTAGCGCATGCTAGATGTTGGTGCAGATAACTGCTCTTTATAGGATGAAAAAATTAAGTCCAAGTGAGACCTCACATAAGTCTTCAACTGCTTTGCCTTCAAATGCCATGATGGCCCTTGGCGGTTTACGGTGTACAAGTCATATAGGTAGTCAATAGCCTTTTCAAAACCTAAAATCTTATAACATGGATCTATATAAAAAGCAATGTAATACAATAAAGAAATTTCAAAATAGTATTTAAAATATTTTTTCCATAACCTCTACAATTTGGCTGTGCTATCTAAATTTAGTAAATAAAAGACAAACTTGAATTAAAGTGGGGATCATATGATGGCTTGTGGGATAATATTGACCCGAAAGTAGTTGGGTCTCTTCTTTAAAAGTTTTCAAAAGAGAAGAAATTATAGCACTATTATTAAAAATTGAACTAGTTATAGGGGGTTGAAATCCAATACTATTACAAAATTGAATTAGAATATTTTTGTAAGGAAGTACACTACCTATCATATCATGAGTTGAGTTCCACCTAATGTCAACATCTAATCTAAATTTTTTATATTTTACCTTATTTTCCATGCAAAGATATTTGAATCGTTGTGTTCTAACGTTGAAAGTTTTAAAAAACCATACAATATTACAAATAATATTAACAATTTCATCAACCAATTTAAGACCATTTTTAACAATTATATTTAAAACATGATATACACACATATTATGGAAAAGATTTCGCTCACATATTATATTTATTTCACTAACGAGAATAGGAATACAAGAATCATAATTTTTTACATTGTCAAAAGATATAGAAAAAAAATCTATTCAAAATATGAAATTCAAGAATAGTAGATAAAATAAATTAAGCAATAGACATAACTTTGTGAGGATATTCGATAGGTTTGAAACAAATTATTCTTTTCTGAATAATCTTTTCATCGTCTATCTAGTAACAAGTTATATATAAATAATATAAACCATTAATGGACCAAAAATCACATGTAAGAGTAAATTTTACATCTTTTATTGTTTGAAAACGATATATAAGTTCATTTTTCATAGTTTCAAAATATGTCATAATATCATTCTTTAATGTTGACCTAGGGGTTCTTTGAAATTCCGATTGATAGATTGTGCAATTGCTTCATTAAAACTTTCGCTTTCTAATATTCCAAAGGCAAATTTTCTTCTATAGTCCACCTATCAAGTTGTTCTTTAACCATTTTTTGATCAAATTTAAAATTACCTTTACTTCCTCCCCCCCCCCCCCGAATACACCTATTTCTTGTTATTTTTGCAAACCTTCATTTAACTCGGGGTGTTTATTTTTTTTTATTTAGTTAAATTCCCGTCCCACTCTCAATTTTAAGTGAATATATTTTACCACAAAGTTTACAACTTGCTTTATCATCTTCTTTGTTAAATATTTTCCAAACTAAAGTTTTTTTTTTTTTCTTTTGCTTAACTTGTGCAACGTGAAGATGTATCCATTTGTCTTAAACTACTAGTGGGGGTCGGTATTTCACCAACATCATCAAGACCAATATCCTCACCTAATGTTTCTACTTCTTTGTTTTCAAGGAAAATTAGTTTTAGGATCATATTCACTAGACCTGTTATATTGTTCTTCATCAAAATCAAAGTTAAATCTGTGGGAGGATGAACAAGATCTATCCATTTTTGAACTAGATGGTTAAAGAAATTAAACTAAATGACAAATAAAAACCAATCCAAATAACAAAACTATCAAATTAGAAGATAGAACACCAAATTTCTTCACAAATTAATTCTAAATCCAAACTCTTCTTGCCAAAATATAAATTTTCACACATACAATAGACTAATAGATTAATGAATTGAGTAGTTAGAGAGTAGTAGGAATGTAGGATGAAGAATGCAGATTAGAGACAGCTTTTTGGGAAATAATATGAAAATGGGGATTTGGGTTATTTATAGTTGTTCGGAAAATGCAGCCGTTAGTGGCAATTTGAATTTTTTTTATAAAATTGTACCTGTCAAAATTCAAATTGAAATGGTCATATAACCGTTGGGGAGGGTTGGGCAAACTGGGCTGAGCCAATTTTTTAGCTATCTCGGTTCTAGTCCGGTTTGTGCTTGGTCTGACCGAATTACAGGTCCAAGCTGGTTGTGAGCCAACTAGGACCGGGCCACAAAAAATTGGAACCACACAGGCTTTGACGGGTTGGGGCACTGGTCACATGGTTCCTAGGCGGACTTGGCCTCCTTGCCACCTCTAGTAGGGACACTTTTGTTTTGAGCTAGAATGTTCCTAACGATGGTCAGGAGCCAAACAAGGCTTGCCTGGCACCAAACAACAATGTTCCTCACATTTTGCTTCACCATTTTACTAAATTTTTTCATGCCTTCTTGTAGCCCTTCATGTTCTTGCGTCCTTGGCTTGTTTATGTCATGTTTTTGAAGACTTCTAAACTTTCAAATGAGGAGTTATTCCTTAGCTTCATTTCATCTTTGTCTTCAACAAAAGTAACCTCATTGAAAATGGTTTAAAAATCAAGTTATTTGTCATTCTTAAACACCAATGTCTTCAGGCCTTCTTCAAACTTGAAATGTTTATCTTCATGAGCGTAATTCCTTCCTTAGACCTCATCAGTCCCTCCTTCTTTGAAAAGATTTGTTCTCAAATCTTCATGGCTTGACATAAAAACTTTATCTTTGTGAGCAAGCTTCCAAGTTGTTTCAATCAAAGCTCTTTGGACTCCGTCATGCCCCTTCACTTCGAAGATAAATGATAATGTTATCAAGTCTAAGATCAAAATTAGTTGGACAATATTGTTATCAAGTCTAAGACCTTAGAAGACTTCATTGAAGACATCTGAGAAACTTTTCAGACATTGAAAACCGTTCACATGAAGCTAAACCCGAAGAAATGCACTTTTGGAGTTTCGACGGGTAAATTCCTTGGTTTTATGATCTCAGAAAAGGAATTAATGCTAATTTTAAAAAAATTTGAGCATTACTGGACATGGAAGCTCCTAGGAATATCAAGGAGGTACAAAGTCTAACATCGAAAATGGAGGCTCTCAGTCATTTTATTAGCAAGATGACTGATAAAGGATCTAAATTCTATGACATCTTAAAGAAGCTAGCAGGTTTTCAGTGGGCAAAAGAATAACAGTCAGGCTTTCGAAAACTGAAAGAGTTCCTAAAAAAACCACCTCAATTAGTGTCACAAAGACTAGGAGAGAAGTTGCTGTTGTACCTCACAACAACTGACAAGGCTGTTAGTTTAGTACTTATAGTGGAAAGGTTAGGCCTTCAATTCCCATTCTATTATGTAACTAGACTTCTGAGAGGTCTAAAAATTCGATACTCAAATCTCGAGAAGTTTTTGTATTTGATTGTAATAAAATCAAGGAAGCTTAAACCTTATTTTGAGACTCGTCCTATAAAGGTCTTAACAAATTTATAATTAAGATGAGCACCTGCAAAGCCAGAGCTCTCTGGAAGGACCATGAAATGGGCTATGGAACTTTCTAGGTATCAAGTAGATTTTGAGCTTTGTAGGGCTAGCAAAGCACAAGCTCTCTCAAACCTTATTGAGGAATACATGAGGATATCCATGGACCTCAACAAGGCAAAAGAAAAAGACATCTGGATAATATACATAGAAGGATCAATCGAAATTGATAATGCAGGAGTGAGGATTATCCTAGTAAGCCTAGAAGGAATAAAAATCTTTTATGCAGTAAGATACAATTTTCTGGTATCCAACAATGAGTCAGAATACTAACGCTTGTTAACTGGGTTATGATTAGTGCAAGCTCTAAGAGTCTGAAAGCTTCAAGCAAAGGTGGAATGGCAAGTCATTGCAAGCCAAGTCACCGGGAATTACGAAGCTAAAGATGACAGTACGGCGTGATATTTAGAAAAATTAAAGTAATTTATCTCAAACTTGGAATATTTTCTGATAAAACAAATTCCAAGAAATCAAAATTTAGAAGCTGATGCACTATTAAAAGTCTTCAAAGATCTCCATGGAACCAAAAGAGAGCTTTTGGTTGACTGCTTGGATCAACCCTTTATAGCTTTTGAAAAAAAGCTTTAATCATTGAAGATTAATCAGGCTGGAGATACCCTTTACATAGGTACCTCAAGCACGGAGAGCTCCTAGAAGACAATAAGGAACCTCATAAAGTCAGGAAATGATCTCCGAGATATGTATTCATTGGAAATGATGAGGTCTATCGAAGGTCATACACTTGGCCATTGCTTAAATGCCACGGCAAAACTGAAGCACAATATGCCATCAGACGAAACTTACAAAAGTATATGAGGATTTCACATTGGTGCTAAAACAATGGTAAAGAAAATCATCAGGTCAGGATGCTACTGGCCCACTATGGTCACGGACATAGAAGAGCTCATCAACATCAACAGCAGAAGTTTCAACAGCTATTGGAGCTACTTTTGGAGTTGTATCCTCCTCAGTCATCGCAACCTCTCAGGAAGTCACCATGAACTCTAGAGGAGCAGCTTCCACCACGAGTGCTACTTCCTCTTCTTGCCAAGGCTACCTAGACCGAGCTAACTCAGGATAGTAGAGACCTTCATGCATTCCAGGATCTACTTTGAGGTCTGAGTGAAATTCCTTAAGCTTGTCAACAAAATTCATATCGGTGAAAGTAGCTAAATTTGAAGGATGTGTTCAACATGGTCTTCAAAGATCTAATCAATAGGGAAGGTTTCTTCGGAAAAGTCTATACACCAGTAAACTTATCTCCAAAATGAGCTTTACAGTCTAGTCTTCATAATCATCTACATTGAGCACATTGGCCCCATGGAAAAGGTGCGACTTGTTTTCTCTCCCGCATTATTCTAGTTTTGATTTAAGTTATTTTAAAGTTATCATTAGCAGAAGTACTGATATGGAGATCATTATTCTATAAATTTCAAAGATCCTTTTATGAGAGAGTTATAGAAAGGTAAAAAAATGCCAGCAATTGAATATGCAATGGAACTTCATAAGAGTAGATTGGCAAGAGCCAATATCTGATTAAAATCATAACAAGGAAAATAAAATACCTATCCTACAAAAGAAAAAGAAGAAGAGAGACTAGGAACTATCAAGACTCCCCCACCTTAGCTCGTTTCTTTAGATGCGTTGGATCTGCTATTTCCAGAGAAGTTGCTTGGACAGGCTGGTCAATTGTCGAATCAGAAAATAACCACTCTTTGATCAGGAACCAGGTCGAGGAGGAGATCCTCAAACTCGTTGAATAGAAGGTCATCGTCCAACCCTTGAACACTTTCAGAGCAAGTATTGGGTGGTAAAGAGCCTGGTGCATCTGAAGGTCTAGCCTCAGATCTAGATTAAGCTTTTTAAGTATATCAAAGATTTCCATATACACAAAGGTTCCAGTAACCACTTCATAGGATTCCTAAAGGTCGAAGAGGCTAAAATCATGCCCAAAATCATGCCCACCCTGAAGTTCCCGTTCTTGACAAACTTCTCCCCCGACTCTTCCAAGTCCTGCTCTTGTGTGAAGAGCGTCTCTTTGAGAGCATTGGTAAGGCTATCAATATGACTTTTCATGATGCTCTCTCTTCATAATAGCCAGAAAGCTCTCGAAGAGCCTTGTTCCGACATTCATTCGTCTGCACAGTGAAACGTGTAACTGAATGGAAGGGAAAAATCTCAAGAAAGGAAAAGAGAGAAGCAAGAAGCAAGAAAAGAGGAAAAACTAATAAATTAACCTAAAAAGGTTTTGTCCTGATGATGAAAGCGGAGACCTCAACCTAACGGATCATACAACTTGAAAGTGAGATGTCAGGAGGTGCAAACCAATCCAAAGCTCTCAACTTCAGTAAGGAAGAGTTTTTACGCAATCTATTCTAGTAATTATGGAGAAAGAGTAGTTAAATTTCTCTAAAGAGTTGCATCCTCTTCTCTAACAATGAAAGACCCAAAAAAAGAAGCACCAAAAAACAACATTGAAGTCAGAGGAAAGAAAGAAGAACTTCAAGGAAGTAAAGGGTTTCTGGAGTATTACACTGTAAAATATTGAAGTCAGAGAGTAAGGTGGTCTAATAAAATAGGGAAACTAAAGGGTCAAATCTTTTCGTATAATATAGCCGTCATAAGTTAAACACAGTTTTGACAATTGAGCTTCCAGCTACCTTCAAGAGTCTTTGAACGAAAAGACACAACGATTAAAGTCGCATCACTTTGCCTTCCAAGACATTCAAAATTTAAAGGTCACAGAACTAAAAGGAGGTAGTGATGGGCAAATCTGTACAACCCAAAGACCCAATGTAATTACCATGAAATTAGACCAAAGAGTAAAGAACTAACTCGATCTATTCTTATTTCCAGACCTACGAAGGTTCTTTTATATGACCACGACCTTTCACTATCTCAATAAACCTCGCAACTTACTAGTCAAGAGCTTATAACAGAGATATAGGTCGCTAAGAACTTCTCAAGGTCATAAGCCATTAATAAGGTCTCCAGAGAGCTCCATGAGACTCTTGGAGATCACAAAATGTCTCCTTAATGATCAGAAAGACTCATTAAGGCAATATAGTACATTCCTATAAGGAAACTCTCAAAATAAGATCAATCAAAATTGACTAGATACACTTCTTTCAATCAAATCAGATTTTACGGGATACACAATTGATTTCCAATAGGACATGACGATTCCTAAACTCAAGGAAATTGATTGATTTCCATCTAAATAAGATACCAAGATCACGAATCGAAAGGTAAGAAAAATACCACTCAATCTAAATACAAGTACTCTTTTTTTCAACTCTTTCTGATAAATGATTTGATCATCGAAGTTATCCTAAGTATAATAATCCACTCCATTGGTCTAATTCCTTTCTGGTTGTTCTTGTAGAAGCCATACCAGCAGGGTGACTCGGAGATCCAATTTGACCCATCAGTGATCAATATGACATTTTTTTATTATAAATTTATTTTTATTTTTTATGTATTGTAGTGAATTTTTTTTCTTTTTTCGAAATCTTATCTACTTTTAATGGTAATAGAAATTGCCTTTAGAAAAGAACATAGGAAACCATAAAAGAATATATGCCTCCCATAGTGATGCTATAAAAAAAATACGAGATTCGAATGTGCCAAAGATAAGTGTTGAGGATGAGCACTCCTAACCTCCAAAAGACAAAACCAAGAGATTTTCTCCCGGAAAATGCTCTGACTGGCTCGATGGAGTTTCAGTACAAGATTAGAGTAGAAGAAGATGACTTATCTGACTATAAGCGGAGATATATATATTTATAGAAGCCAAGGAGTAGCATTCTTGTGATTTTCTGGGTTTTTAACACATGGCATGTAGTAGGGTCCACTTCTCATTCTGACAAGAGGCGTAGTGGATATCTTAATTTTTGGCCATTAGAATTTTAGCTTGCTCATGAATTACCCCAAGGCATCTTGTCATATAGGTGTAATCGAGTGATTACTATTAAACATTCAATATCTGCACTGTAGCTTCTTTTCCACGAGACAAGACTAAAGTATTAACAGATACTACATCTAATTGGACATCTCGCATATGCAGAATGTCTAAAGTTTAGCGAGTTGTCAAAAAGGAGAAGTGGGGTTACCAACTTTATTATGTGCCTTTTCAAATCAACCTACACTTTTAACCCTTCAGTAACTGTTTTATGTCATGCAAGCTTTGGGACCTTAATTTCATTTGTATCCTTTCACATAGGAAATTGCCATTAAAAGTTTTGAGTTCTAATAACAATTAAATTAGCCTTTAAATTATTGTCCTAAATGGATTTACACAACGAACCATTGAACCATTGCCAATGGTTTTTCACCAATTGTTATTTTCATTAAAACCCATTATTGATTTAGTGATATATAAAAATAAATATATTAAAAAGAATTTTAAATTTTGACAAGTGTAAATAAATATTATAACTAATGTTTGGCTAATTATTGTATAAAAGCAAATATCCATTTATCTCCAAGAACATAAATGAAATATCCATTTCTATCCATTTATAATTTTGTTAACCCGCATCCTATTAAATATAGGATGGATTTGGACATCCATAAAAAATAAAAATAAAAATAATTAATCAAATTGCCAACCCTATTCTTTTCCAATTAAATTAGCCTTTTGGTATCAACAGTGTTTCACAAAAGGCAGGTAGTTTGCTAGATGTTGGACTATCCGAACAGAGCGTCTTTTATTTTCGACCGTCAGGGAGTGTAGAAGGTCGGGCCACACTTGCATTTCCAGCCCTCGGGTTCGTAATTGGCATACTGGACTCCAATACGGGCGTTGGTAGTGGGAACTTGAATGGCTTCACAGGGCACGCATCCAAAGCACTTGTGTGCGCAGCTTGGTGGACTTGATCCTAGTTTGTTTACCTCTTTCTCTTTGTGCTCTGCCTCCATATCTTGATTTATTGGCTCTGCCCCTATGCCTTTTTGGCTCTTCATTCAAATTGGACGGAAAAAAAAGTCTTTTCAGTTTGGCAGACAAATGAGCGGATGCGGATGAGTTTAATGGACACTCACCTGATCTGAGATCAAAGTCATCATTGTTTGCCTCGATTGGAGACTCTCGCTCATGCCTGCTGGCACTGCTTGCCAGAAGAAAGATAAACCCAAGTAAGTTCTTCAGCTATCTAACAGAGGAAATAATAGGTATGGACATAAAATAAAGAGTCCTGAGAGTCAAATCATTCACACACTATTATCAGAATCAATTTCTACCATACGTGGTAAATTAAGAAGAGTTATGGCAAGCAAGAAAGAGTTGGCCGG
>JAWZTD010000081.1:42222-57076 GCA_035221335.1 Echites panduratus
AATAAATAAATAAAAGAAAGGTCCTAAAGATGCCAAAAAAGATCTATTATAAGACAGTCAGCCCCTCCAGAGAGCTGTTGCAGCTTTTACCACAATCTCGAGTTAGGGTCCCCATTAGGCCATTCCTCTCCGATCTGTTATATCTTTCCCCCCCAATTATATTCATCAATACGATCGATCAGTTGTGTACTAAGTTGATATCAAATCCCTTCAAGAAATCCTCCTCCTTCCTACTTGCTAAAATATTCTTTTTTCTTTTTTTTTTTTTTGACTAATTCTCTTCTCCCATAGGGCTCTTTATCTGTGTTTAATTTCTTTGTCATATATGTTCTTCTGAACCACTGCACTCTGAGTACTGATTGGGGGGGGAGAGAGAGAAAGAGATGGGACACCATTCTTGCTGTAACAAACAAAAGGTGAAGAGGGGACTTTGGTCGCCTGAGGAAGATGAAAAGCTCATAAACTACATAACCACATATGGACATGGATGTTGGAGCTCGGTCCCAAGACGTGCAGGTAAAAGAAAAATGAAAGAAAAAAAAAAACCCAGCTGCAAAGCCTCTCTCCCCTCATTTTGTTCCTTTGAATTGAATTATTTATTCAAATACTACTGTTCATGCAAATGAATCTCCTTTCTCTGAAAAAAGAAAATAGAATACTAATATTGCTGTGGATCTGGTGTCTCATGTGGGCGGTGGGTGTAGGGCTGCAGAGATGTGGCAAAAGCTGCAGGCTAAGATGGATAAATTACCTGAGACCAGACCTGAAACGAGGGAGCTTCACTCCCCAAGAAGCTACTCTCATCATTGAGCTTCATAGAATTTTAGGCAACAGGTTCAGAGGCACTTCTATACGCTCTCTCATCATGACTGTCATACATACATACATACATAAATACATTAATTATATAGAATAAATTATATGTAGTTAATTATTTATTTTATTTATGATGTTTTAGTTATTTTATATTGATCATCAACGAATTAATTATGCATATATGAATTAATATACATTGATCATGTATATAGACACAAATTCATGAAAAACGACATTTCTCCCTCTGCGCAGGTGGGCTCAGATAGCTAAGCACCTTCCTGGAAGAACAGACAACGAAGTGAAGAACTTTTGGAATTCAAGTATCAAGAAGAAACTCCTCGTCTCTCATCATGGCCTTCTTTCTGATCATCTTTCCTCGGCGGCCTCCAGCTTTTCAAATCTTCCCAACCCTTTTGCCACTAATTTTGATCATCAACATCATGCTTTCTACTCCAATATTAACCCTAGTTTCATACAAGGCCCTACACATCAGTTATACTCCCCAAATTATATGATCCCACCATCTACAACGTTGCCCTCCTTGGATCACACAGTTGAAATCAAACTTGATGATGGATTAGTCAACTATGCTACAAATCTAGCTCCGGCAGTTCCGCCTTCAGTTCATGATCAGCACTCATTATTGATGCTAGAAAGTACAACTACTACTGCGTCAGCTTCAGCTTCTTATTATAATGAAACTCCTTGGCAAGTACCACTCGCCGCGGGCTCTCAACCTGATCAGAACCACCAGCTGCAGTATCATCATGATGATCCACAAAATTGCACACTTAATTCTTCTTCCCCTCCATGTTATGCAGATATTATTGATGATGATGAGGATGATGATGATGATGAACTGATCAAGTCAAAGCAGCAGGTCATAAAACCTTATAATAATGATGACGATGATGATGATGATGATGCTTCTGGTGCTCTAAATCTAATAGCTCCTGCTGCCATGTCCAAATTTTGTCAAATGATGAAGGGAAATGAATATTGTAACATTCTTCTCCCAAGCCCCCAAGAAATTGACCCAAGTACAGCTATTCTCTCCTTCTTCCCATCTCCTGTACCCTCCTCCTATTCAGGCCATATCAACATCCAATCAATCTTGTCTTCCTCATCATCCTCAACCTCCTCCTCTTCTTCTCCGCTGTCATGCAGCCAATTGCTTCTGAACCCTACCCAGGTAAATCTAGGTTGGGTTCCCTAGACGGATATAATATTGCAGCATACGCCTTCTATATTAATAAATATATGAATGCGCTTATTCCTGGCTGGCTAAAAATCCCTCATGCCCTAAAAAAGGCTGGCTATATATATAAAATATTGCAATTTATGTTTGATGGTGTCTGGCCGGATGTTGTTTTGTTGCCTTTGAAGTTGCTTCAGATCTTGGTATGTCATCTCTTAATTAATTAAACCCGCTTTCAACAGTATATTATGATGAATGATCTCATGTTAATTTGTCCAGAGTTTCTTGATCTTCTTCTTTTCTTTTTCTTTCTTTTTTTTTTTCTTTTTTGAAAACAAACAAAATAAATAAATAATTGAAATCCTAATTATATAAACTTTTGATTTCTTGGCCTATTTATATAATTTCTGATTTTTCAACTTAATTATATCTGTATGACTATGGCATTAATTTGTATATACAATGTTGTTCCACTAGCTATGTAAGTGAATAAATTTGGAGCACGCATTATGCTTAGGAACATCAAAGGATTTATGCTATAAATGGATATTGTCAGCTAATTATTTTTCTTGTCACATAGTTTGAATCAGGGTTGAGTTCCAAGAAAATACAGACTATTCTGTCTCATTTGTAAATGGAAATTGCCCATTAATTATCTCCTTAATTAAGTTTTTCATTTGTCATTGAGAAAATTTTTCCAATCGATAGGAAGTGTTTGTCTCTGTGTATATATATACACACACACACACATATATATATATATATTTATCTTTCGATCGATCGAGAACTTCCAATTAAAAATTAGTAAAAGTTGCACTTATTGAAAAGGAAAAATTATCAAGTGAGAAAATATTTCTACAACAGGATTTTCGAGACCATACCAACTTCAAATATATCTTTATGTAACAGGCTATCCTCCTCATAAAGTCCCGGTCATTATTAGGAAACAAAATACCCAAGACTACCACCCAAAAAGGTGGCCTAATAGTTAATATTTATATAAAAGTTGGAAGGTAAAACTTTCAAAACGTAGATCTTAATTTCAAACGAAATAATTATACTGTAAATCTGATCTGAATATCATTTATAAATCAAAAGCAAAAGAAAAAAAAAATACCCAGGACTAAGTCCAACACCCCATTCAAGTGATGTATTGTTTTTTCTTCTGATATTGATAACGCATTCCATCCCAAGTTTTAGTTTAGTTCCTCTCTCTTCAATGCTTAAATAAATTAAATGTGTTCTATAATTATTTGCTTAGTTAATTGTACAAAAGTGGATAGAGCGAGATATTTGGACTCACTCAGAACAAAAATCCAAAATCAACTGAGTGAAAGAAGCCTCCAATGGAACAACCTCAAGTTCGATACCATAAAAACAATAAGAGTAAAAAAGCCTTCCATAAATTTTTGACCCTATTAGGAAATATGAACTGGTCCAGAGGTGCGAGTACACTCTTACAATCCCATAAAATCTCACAAGAAGCCATGAAATGGTCCAGAAGAAGTTGACCAGGTGGAAAATGTACCAAACAAATACAGATTCTAGTTGGATCATCATGGCCTGATTTCAAAAGATTAAAAAAAAAAAATTCAACTATTGCTGAGCTACTGTACTTTGACAAGAATCAAATACAACGGTTCAGGGAACCGTCTTTTAGTGCTCTGCTTCATAGTGTGACGGATCAAGATTGAATCAACCAAACGCTTAGGACCACCACACTACATCAGATACAAATCCACATACAACACCAAAAGTGGATGTGGATGTACTTATTGTTATCTTTGCATTTTTCCAGTTTTGTTTCAGAGGATCAACTTGACAAGAATCAGAAGTAGCAAACAAAAGCTTCGACATTGGTAGAACTTGCAGGAGCCAAGAATAGTTGAGATGCAAAACATGCCAAGACCATTGCAAACTACGGAACTTTCATTTCAGTTCATGAAAGGTACTAGAGACAAGCTCTCATTCTTCATTAGTCATACTCAGGAACCCAGATGCACCCCCCAAAACAGCTAATAAAACTCAACCTTCCCAAATGAAAGCTTAATCAATCTGTTACAGTATATGAACCTGTCATTTTCTTCAAGACTCTGCATTCTAGTAAAGTGGGAAACGTTGCCTTCCAAGTGAACTTCCAAACATTGTCCGACTATCTTGAGCAAAACATTACACAAGTCAGATGCTAAACTCCATTTATGTACAGCTGTGGGGAAGTTTTGTCAAGTGGCAGCTTTCCATCACTGTCACCCCAAACATATCAAAGACAATTCTAGCATGTAGATAGACTTGTAAAGGCATCTCCCAGTAAAGTGTATATCAGGCATTCAGCTTATCTATAAACAAGATGTCCAACCTCAGGTCGAACTGTAACTGTTTTACAAGATGACAGGAAGCTTCACATGCTTCTATGAATAACTCAATTATAAATATACTGCCAAGCACAGAAAGTAACTACAAAATGGAAGATATAGGGCTACAATGCAATTCATTGTCAGTGATTAAAAGTTCTCACCCTAATTTATTAGATAAAGCCCGAGGAAGAAGGTTTTCCACTTGATCCTCTTTAAATCAATATCCTACTGTATAAACTTTCTAGAATTACTAGAATGAGTTGCAGATCAATGGCTGCTTCCCGCAGAGCAGTTTATGTATCATCATAAATAACATAAGGGGCATCAAATGAGTCATCACTAACCACATAATAAACCAACTCTTCCTATTCGTTTGCATTCAGATACAGTCAGTAACACAATCTGCAAACCAGAATGTGAGATAATCAAAAGATTCAAAGATGAATAATGTTCCTAAGCAGTGATCCTTGACCGGCCCTTCGCAATTCGCCGAGCAATGACTCTCCGACCACCCTTGGTTGCTTTGCTGGTCAAAAACAACAAAAGAAAAAAAAATAATTAAAGGAAAATTTGCATAGTAAAGGTGAGCATTATTTTCTTATAAATTTTGCATCATTTAGATTTGGCCTCTTTTTCCAAGAGTGGAATGGAAAATCAGCAGCATTATATCAGAGGAATTTGCTATATAATTTCAGACACAAATAGAAAGAGTATACTTGAGGATAGAACATTTTAAAGACCCGTTAGTCTTCCTAAAGTTGATAAATGATCTTACAGTCCATAAACTAGGAAATAATGATCTTATGAAGAAATTTTCAACAGCATGAATATTTTAAGAATTTAACTCAAGAAGAGGTGAGATCGACTAGAGAGTAAAACACCAAAAAAATACAGTATGTATATCATGCGTCTTTGTGCATCTTCCCATAGAGAGAGAGAGAGAGAGAGAGAGATACCGAGCAAAAAATCCATGTGTCCTTTTTCGCCTGATGTTGCTTGGTTGATAGGTTCTTTTAGGGAATAATAGCATTGGCTCACTTGATGTAGAATCATTTCCTAGAGAGAGAGAAAGGTGATAAACACTTATGAACAATCAAATTATAAGAATATCAAAATCAGAGAGCTCTTATATGGACTTTGTTGCTATACTCATTAACTGATGCAGCATAATCGTGAACCAAAAACTCTACGTGCTTCCCCATTATTCAGATTGGACATCATAAAAGGCTGCTCACATTCAGTTATAATGAATAAATTTCATGACTGGTCTAACTAAATGTACTAGGTTCCAGTAAAGTACTGTTATAATGACAAAGAAGAACAAAATCAACAAATGAAAATCTCCCTAACTAACATTGGGCTTCCTTGTAATCATATATTGACTTCCCATCCATCCAAATTAGTTGACCTGAATGGTGGCACTATAGCATGAGAAAAGTTTGAGATACATCCACCTAATTGCACTTGAGATCATAACATGAGAAAGGTTTCATTATGTGTTAGTACATTCTCCATCAAAAGTAGCGCAACCTCGCAGTCACCAATGTCAATTTTCAACCCAACTGAGACAAGAATTCACATCAGGGAGAACAAAACCAAACGCAGCAGAACATTCCCAGTAGTCAAACATAATAATAAATAATAATAATATCTCAACAGAGCTAAGTTCAATTTCAGGAAAAACCACAAAAATTAAAAATTCCAAGTGAAGAAAAAGGGGGGCTTACCATCAGGGAGGAAGAAAGGAAGAGAAGGCAGACCACATGGATACAGAAAGGGTTCAGAAGAAAGATTCTTCAAAGAGAGGGCATCGTTTAGAGGCAAACACAGATTAGACTGCCAGTGGCCGTAGAGACAGGGAAAAAGCTTCGACGAGATGTCCAGGTTCGGAGACGCAATCTGCTGGCAGGAACTTGAGGTGATAGGCTTCCCCAAACGGGTCGCCAAAGAAATCCCGCTCCGAATCAGCGTTCTGGCAGATGACGTCGACGACATTATTATTCTCTCTCGTAAGTGGTGGTGAATTAGATGTGGCTTACTAAAACCCTAAGCCGGGGAAAGGCTACAGTACTTGAGACTTGAAAGCGATGAACCTATTAGCAGAGCTGTCCAACCGACCCAGCTGCAGGTACAAGTACAGCAATAAGGCATCTACTTCTAATTTTGATTCAAATTAATAGGAATTTTTATAAATTTTTTTGAATTAAAAAGTTTATTTTAATAGGGAGAGAGGTATTCATTTTATCTAAAATAACCATTCATAGTATCTCAAAAGAAAATGTAAATATTCAATTTGAAGAAAAAATTATATATTCAATTTGTTATTTTAATTTTTAAGGAAAAAAAAATTTTATTTTGACCTTTGTAATATTATTTTATTAATAAAATTTTAACTAATTTAAAAAATAAAAAATTCAATTGCATTTCATATGTATGGGATGCCATGAGAAAGGGCGGATGTACATGTACCCTTCCACAGTAACATCACTAAAAACATACTTCTTTATTTGTTGGGCTACAATATAATAAATGTTTTAATATATATTATCAAAATATAAATCGACTAAAAACAATATTTCTTTATTCATTGGCCAATTTATAAAATTGAAGTACAACAGTAAGTTGGAAAATAATCTCTGTTTATTCTACCATTATTGGTGAGCGAAGGAGAGGGGAGGGGGGAAGTCTGAATTAATTTGCAGAGTATAACAAACACTATAATATGTTTATACTAGTATAAACAAAACTGTTTTGCGTTACACGGCAATATCCCACCCGACTTGACTCACTCCCTCTTAAGGAAACAACAAAAACCTAACAATACAACTCGGTCAGTGATCAACAATACAAACACAAGACAAAGAGGCAGTTAAGATCGCTCCAGCTATATAAAAATAGACACAGGAAGCCATTTGCTCCTCATGAAAAATAAATAATTTCAGGAACTTAGTTCCAACAAAAACAAAAAGCAATCAAGAATAATAAATAAATTGTCACAGTTCAAGACCACAAAGAAGATCACATCATCTTCAAATATACAGAAAATGTGCATCCGGTCACCAAGAAATATCTTCATTGTTCAACTTTTACTGTGGAAATCCATTCTGAAGCGGCTAATCGGGTCTCTGTCTCTATGTCCATTGAAACAGATATTGGTGTGATTGCTATCTGTTCCAAAGTTGCAGAATCCCTCATCAAATTAGAAGTAACATAACATCCAAATGCCAATAAACACAAGCCTTTTTTCAAGGAAATATAAGCACCAAAACAGAGAAGAGCTGAAAAGCAGCATAAGTTTCGTGTTCCACACAGAGGCCAATAATGTAAATTGAAAACCAACTTCATACACCCATCCATACTACTAGCACAAAGTAAGGGGGGAAGTGCCACTTACAAAACCGTTTTCAAGGGCTCTAAAATCTAGTTCCCCGTCTTCTTCTCCCTGATCTTTATCAAGCAACTGCAGCAGATATGGTCAAACAGACCATTCAAAATTAAAATAGTCAAAACACTCTGCCAGAGAACATGTAAAGAATCAAATCAAGTGTAGATAGGACAATGGTGGAACCAAACAGAATATAAAAAGATTGAGGGATGAACAGCAAACCAAAAATTTTTTTGAATTATGTTCATCACAAAAACGCAATAATAAAACTACATATTTTCAGGTTCCTTGCATGGCTAGAAAAAAATCGAGGAGGCCGACCAATTTATATCAAAGTTTTGATTATGAAAAGAAACATAAACAAAATAGTTTATAGCCAACAAATATGTATTACAGTTACAGAAAATAAACACGCGTAATGTGTTGCAGGTCATTCTTCTTTTCCTTTTTATTTTTTTCCTCTTTTGGGTTATCAGGTATCAAATTATGCTTCCAACTTTCCCAAACAGAAGCTCAAAATGGTACGAAATTCCTCTCCTCATTATAAATGCTGCAATTTAAGAAAACTCCACAGTTTCACTTAAACTCAACAGAGTAATAATATTACCTCAAGTCGAAAATATTTCACTTTCCGATTAGGATCAGACTTCCCTGAAACACCAACTGATTCAATCACTTCAACATTCTTTTTTTGAGTGCCTAAACGGCGAGCAGCACCCTGATAAAAATTGAAAAGATATAGACCAATGATTAGATGCACAAATCACCATGACCTTTAAGATGCAGCAAAGGGATTAACATAAATTTACAAGTCTACTCACCGCAGCAGAAGCATCACGACTTAACTGCGCAAGCTGCATACCAAGAATTTGGTGATTGGACATAAAACGTCCTGAGGACGGATGCCTAGTAGAGGAAATAGCTTGCCAGTTCAGTGTAGACTTCCTAAGACTCTGTTTTGTCAATTTGAATCCCTGAAGGGCAGCCATCAGCAGGATTAACAAGTAGCATAAACATAAAGCCGGCAAATAATAAGAGGAAACAGAAAAAGGAAAAGGGAAGCAGGAATTAGAATCTTAACAGATTGATTTGAGCATGTTGCAGCTGCAACAACTAAAGAACAAATCCAAAAGGCTACATGCTCACACGATGGCACTCTGAATGAAAAGATCCAACAAGGAAATACCATACAGCAAGTGACTGCATAAAGCACATGCGAATATCCAAACAGAGTAGACAGCAAATTTCTTCAGCTTATCAGATAGAAATAAAGATAAAGGTTCTTTTTCAAAACCATAAAATTAATTTCTTGCGGTCTAATTATATCATATTGCACGATACCCATGTCCTTATCTTCGAAAGTACAGATAAACATACCAAAGGCCACAAACTTAAAAAAAACTTGATATAACTGCAGAAGATTTCAATCTGTGGAAATCAAGATCAAAATAAGTGTACACAGGAAACCTTGTTTGTCAAAGGAGATGTTGGAACTTCAATGCTCAGAGAGCAATTTGCAGGGAAAACTCCCTTCTCTATGTCTCTGATAGCTGCATCTAGAAGTGGTAAACAGACAGTCACAGCATCCTTGAAATCCCTATCCTGGCTTTCATCCTTCCTCCTAGAACAGAACAGGTAAAGTGAGACTAAAATGTACTACAGCATAACATAAAACTATAAGTTACAAGCATTGTTTTCACACACCAATTTAGTGATATTGACATAGATGGCACACCACTCATTAGTGCCTCTCGAGCTCCAGCTACAACACCTGAGTAAAACCTAGAAATTTATACAATAAAACACATTATCATAATAATCTTTGACGAAAACATTGAAAACTTATGACTTAGTGGAGAGAACGGAAACTCCACATCAACAAGAGGTCAAGTGAAACAAATGAGATGTGGCTGATAACTACAAGCAAAACATTAAACAACTAACTTACATTTGATGGCCACAACTTGAACCTCTATTGATTCCACTTATTACCTAAACATGGAAAATGAAAAACCAACTTCAAAAGAGAACTCATCCCGAGCATAAGATGAGACATTTAATGAATGCCTAAAACAGCATACCAGGAGAGGCTTGGACCAAGCAAAGAGAGCACCAGATAAGGCTAAAGAGACACAGTCCACAGGGGTCCCTAAAACAGAAAGGTATTAAATGTAGATATATCAAGGGAAATGTGCATCCTATCATATTTTATAATCATAAACTCTATAAAGACTAAATCAAATGATTTAAAACATAGAAATCAATATCGACCTCTAAATATAACATTAGCAACGAAAAGATCATACCAGATACTTCATAAGCTATGCCACCATCAATTTCAGCTGAAGTCACAGCAACAGACTCTCTCAAAGTTATAGAATGACCAGAAACTGATTGATCCCTATAAAACCACAATAAATCAATAATCAACAGTGCAAATTCTTTCTTATTCAAAAAATAAATAAATAAATAAATAAATAAATTTGTCAATCTTCTTGTGAATTGAATGGGAATAAATGGATATTCAATCACACAAGAATTGCATTACATGTGTCAAAGTCAATCACAACCTCATAGCTAGTCATCATAAATAACCAAATCGATTATAAATGACAGAAACAATATGACTTACTATATACATAAAAAAAAAATTTCGTGAGGAAACTTTATTGGAAAATCAAAAGTTCAGGAAAAGAAGAAAAGAAGACTGACGATTGAGGAGCGCAGACGTTAACATTGTACCGGCCTTGATGCACAAGAGCCTCAACCAAGTACTTGAGGCCAGGAGACTCAATTCCGTCGCTATTGGTAACCAATAAAAACGGCTTGGAGGTATCAAGCTCTGGGACAGTATCAGAATTGGAAGTGGAGGAAGAAGGCTCCGTCGATTCATTGTCACGGTTATTTTGTTCGGCCGAAGATTCAGATTGGTGGTCATCATTTTCACTGCTACCCTTTCGGGCACGAAGAACATCTTGCAAGTTGGACACCAACCCAGGTGGCAAAAGGTTATTCTTCACCGCGGAGGTCGTCATTTCCAGGAAATATACAGAACTATAGGAGAAAAGAAAGGGGTCTATGATTATGATGACGATGATGATGAACAAAGAGAATCCAAAACCCTAGAGGGAGAAAAAATAATAAAAAGAGAGAGAGAGAGAAAAAGAAAAAAAAACGGGTGGGGAAGGGGGGAGGAGAAGATAGGGGACTTAGAAGCAGAAGAAAAAGAAGGGTAATAAAGAGCTGGAAAAAAATGGAATGGAAAGGGGTAGACCGATTCCAACGGCGTTATTACAAATTTACAATGTGTGTTCTGAAGAGGTTGAGATAGAGAGAGAGAGAGAACAATCGGGGTTGTCTTGTTTGTTTTTTTCTACGTTGTCAAAATCAACGGGAAACGGGGTGCCGTTGAATCTATAGAGTGATGAAGTAACAGTAATAATTATGAACGGTTTATGTGGCTTTGTAACTCTGATTGAATAACAAACCACTTTCACGGCGCTTGAAAACACGAAGAGCCATTGACGTCTGTTTCACTTTCGAGGTTGGGTCCGTCTGCATCCCCTGCCGCCCATATAATCCAAAATATTTTGAAAATTTTTTCATTTTTATTTCTAATGAAAATTGACGTATTTATTCCTTAAATATTTTACATTTGATATCTTTAGCCAAGTCAATGACAAGTTTTTAAAATTAATCAATACGATGAGGGTATTTTTGTCATTTAATGTCCCTCTTTCTTTTTTTTCTTTTTTATTTTTTCTATTGTGATAATTTTTTTACAAAACATCACTCTCGCTCTGATACCAAAACCAATCTTCGGGAACTTCTCCTTTCCTCAGCCTAGGGGTCGACGATCGTCTCCACGTATCAACAAGCTTTGCAGAACGATGAAAGAAAAAATAGTTGTCATCATCAAAAACATATTAGTGTTTTGTGATATCCAGAAACTTAAATTCAATAGATATTCATATTTGGGATAACGTAATATAGTAAATTTAGTTCTTATGCTAGTCAGATATATCTTAATGTCAATGCATCTACTTAATTATGTCTTAGCATGAGATTGAAATTATCATTTTTCAAAGTTTCACCATCTATCTCTGGTAATTTTTCCTATTTGAAGGCCTTTTAGTGCTTGTACTATTAATTTGGGATTTAACTTTTCATTTGATTCCTCTCATGGAGTTTATTTTGATTGGGGGTCGCGACCATACTTTATTTTACATAAATAGAGGGAGGATGTATTAACTTTTATGGTCTACTTTCAACTAATGAGACTAATCAATTTTGATTCTGAATATGTTGCTTGTGAAAGTTTTTTATAGCTAATTTTCTATATTTACTAATAATAACTTAACACTAAGCTTCTAATGTCATCCGGGTTATCAAATTGTACCTTCTCAAGGAGCTCTATCTAGTTGGAAATAAGACCATCATAGACTTGACCTTCAACAAGATAACTAATACAAAAGCACTTGGCTAGATTGAAGCGAAAAATAGTTCTTTGTTGGCTCCGAATCTGATAATAAATCTAATTCATAGCAATATCCTTGATAACCAGTTGTTGAAAACAATTTGCAATCTTCCCCCAAAGCTAACTTTCTTGAACAAACAACCCATCAATCCTCAAAAGGCATGAGCCTAGTGAAGCCATTGCTAAAGCTACACTTGGCAACAAAAACTGGAGCACCCAAAGGAAAATAATGAGGAAGACAAGCCAAGGGGGTTCACCATCTTCTATTGTGCATAGAAGCAGTTCTGCTGACAAAAGCAGACACAGATCAAAAATTCTATATCACTTCCTGCTTACTTTTTCTTTCATCATGCTACATAGCTTGCTTATAAGGGGAGACGAAAATCGTTCCCTAGGACGAGGAAAAGAGGAGTCCTCGGCGGTTGGTTTTGGTAGTAGAGTCGAAGAGACATTTTGCAAAAGAATGCCACAATAGAAAGGGGGAAAAAAGAGAGGGAGGACAGTAAATGATGAAAATACCCCTATTATATTGACCAATTTTAAAAAATGGCAATTGATTTGGATGGAAAATGAGCTGTTCAGGATAAGAAGACCTTCTTAGTCAAATCGAAAAAAAATTAAATAAGGGACCAAAATGGCTAAAAAGATTTTTATAAGGGACTTTAAAAGTTACATATAAAAATGTGAGAATTATCAAAAGCACTTAAAAATGCAAGCGACAAACCAAATTAAAAAAAAGATTTGGGATTCATATAGATCAAGTAAAAATGATTGGGACAAAAAACTGAATTTTCTTAAATATTTTCATATGGGTGTGTGTGGTTTGAAATCTATTTTTAATAAAAATAATTTTTTTAATACAAGCTATATTATACATATTATGAAATTATCCATGTGTTGCATGATAAAAATTAAATTTATTACTTATTAATACTCTTGTAATATAATTTTTAAAATTTAAATTTAATTTAATTTTTTTCTCTCTAGTTTTTAAATAGGCTCCTCCTTCTATTTTTTTAAAGGTGAGGTGGGGCGGGGGGGATGACAAGAAGATATTGCAACATAAATTTAGAAGAAATGATGGAGAAGAGTAGTTCATTTTGATCTTTGTTTCATAAGAACTATTGAAGCTAGTGGAAGTAATAGTATAGTTTTTGTTTGGCGATTTAGTCCGCTCTTCAACATCACCTTCCTACCGACTCTGCTTTGCCCCTTGACCGCATTGTCTGCTTTTCTAATTCATCCACTCTATATTTGTTTTCTAAATCAGTAAATTTTATTAAAAATAATTTGTTATTGTAATAGATTAAACTGTTTTCCCTAAACTACTAATTATACTATGTAAATTACCTATACCTTGCACAGGATTTTGATAAAAGAAAATCATATTTAATAGTACATTACAAATATTCAATTAATAACTTAATTAATCTTAATAATAATTAAGGGAATTATATTCATTAAAAATATTATTCGATAATTATGAATATTCATTAAATCAACTTGATCATATTTATTTTTTATATTTAATATTTAGTTATACCCTTTGAAAATATTATTGAATCATATTTAATTAAAATTTGTATTGTTGTTGTATTGTAAAAATATATAGGTAAAATATGAAAACTACTTTTGTACAAATTTATTTTTCATATATAATTTATTTAATTAGTTTTTGAAAAATAATGAAAAGGTCTATCTCAATTTTGAATTCATTTATCTTCTAATATTTTTAAAAATGAAGTTTTTTAAGATTTGAGAACTTGCTTAACATATAGATAATAGAATTTTTGATTAAAAATATTATTGTTATTATATTATAAAAAATGAGAATATGAAAAAAACTTGTATAAATATTGAATTTACTTCAATTTATTATATTTTTTTAAGTTGAAAGAGATTTCAATGCTATATTTTAGATTCTTTCAGGTTGGGTTATATAAATATATATATATATATATATATTTATATTTATACAGAAATGTTATTATGGCAAAGGAGCTCAATTTATTTTTGAGATCAAAGTTAATGGTCAACTATCTTTTTTTTAATAAAAATTAATCAAGTAGGGTTTAGTTTGTCTTTTTAGGATTTAGTTTATAAATATTTCTTTAAAAAATAATTTTTTATAAAAGAATTTATTTTTTTATTTAAAAAAAATAGACAAATGACCTTTACTTTGACATTTAAAAACTTAACTGAAACTCAAAATAAATTGAACTCCGTTGCCCATAATAGCATTTCCCATACACATAAATGGTATTATGGCCAACGGAATTCATTTGAGTTCCTATTAAATTTCTAACGGTCAACTATCTTTTTTAAAAAAAAATTAATCAAGTACCCCTAGTTTAGTTTACAAAATATTTCTTACAAAAATAATTTTTAATAGAAGAATTTTTGTTTTTAAAAAAAAAAACAATTGACCATTAACTTTAAAGTTAGAGACTTCACAGGAACTCAAAATAATTTGAACTCCGTAGTCCATAATAGCACTTTCCACATATATATACACAAATATTATAAATTGTTATGGAACACATCTTATAGGTGCTTCAGTTAAATCTCTAATAGTCAAAGTTAACGGGCAGCTGTCCTTTTCTTAAAAAAAAATTAATCAAGTA